>JAUZST010086092.1:0-20011 GCA_034779995.1 Parotocinclus haroldoi
TATATATATACTGTGCACTTAATTATGTGATCATTTGGAACAAATACGCAGAATTTATTTTGCTTTGTTTTGTTTTAAAATTGTTTGAATTAGGCATAATCATGAATGAACACAGTGAAAAAAAAATCCTGTATTTCTTATACAAGTTTGACTAAGTTTGACATGTTAAAATGCAATCTCATAATATTGCGTTTTATTTAAGGCCTATTTGGTAGGATAATCCAAACTGTATATGTAATTTTGTGTTGCAGAGTATTTGTAAAGGCTACAATCACTGTGACTGACCCACTCTTGTTTGGAAAACCAATCACTCTTACCGTTGAACCAAGTAAGTAATAATTTTCTTTCTTTGTATTTTAAATGTGATCCAAGTAAATAACAGATTGCTATTTTAAATGTTCATACTTATCTTTGCTTGATTTTGTGATTGTTATATTCATTAGAGGACAAGTCAGGGTAGAAAGAGATCTGTCATGTCTTGATGATGAGATGAGAGTTAAAACTATTTATGAAAACATTATTTCAAAACACTTTCACTTAAAGTGCAGGCTAAACTTGTAAAAATGTAATTTAAAGTAAGTGCTTCTATATGCATGTCGTGTCTATTAAGTAAATCACAAAATATTAGCAATCATTACTAAAAGAAGAATAAAGATGGATGTAACATTATGCAATTACTTTTAATAACATAACGTTTAAAAACAATTTGGAAAGATTTGTCTTATTTATGTTTCTTAATGCAGAATTAATATACATTTATTGCGGGAAAGAAATTACTAGCGATGTTTTTAGATTTTTATGTTCTTCCTAAACTGAAACAAAACTGTGTTTCTAGTGGGAAACTGCATTTAGTTTAATATCTGAAACGTGGGTATGTTTATAAAAGGGCTTAAATTAAACAGAACTCAAGTGTAAGTAGTTCATATTAGGCAATATTTTATGGGAAAATAATTACTAATGCTGTCTTTAGATTATGTTCTTTAACTAAACTGAAATAAAATCCTGTTTGTAGTGGGAAACTGCAATTAGCTTAATATCTGAAATGTGGGTTTACATTAAATTAAGCAGAAATAAAGTGTTAAGACTTAATATTAGGCATTTGTATGTGTTATTTAAACTGTATGTAAACTGTACATACTTCTAAACGCTAAATTAATGCCTAGGTAATCAGCTGATGACCATTATTCCACTCCTTTAACAAATAGCTTTTGAGGTAAATGAGGCTGCCATTTGGAATAATATTGTTTCTAGGGTAATTGCATTTCCATTTCCTTTTTCAAGCTTTAAATTTTCCAGAATGAAAATTCTATAACCAACACATTCCTTACTGCAACATTTAAACATCACTGAATATACTTACATGAACATGTCTGCTGTGGATACTGTGAAATAGTCCTTCACCCATTAAAAAAAGTATATTTAATTTTTTAAAAGAAAGGTCTAACATACAGTGAGGAAAATAAGTACTTGATACACTGCCTATTTTGCACCTATTTTTGTCTTTCCACCTACAAAGAATGGAGAGGTCTATGATTTAGATAGATACACTTCAACTGTGAGAGACAAAAAATCCAGGAAATAATATTGTATGATTTTAAATAATTTATTTTAATTTAATTTTATTGAATGAAATGCTTATCTGATCACCTACAAACCAGCAAGAATTCTGGCTCGCACAGACCTGTTTTTCTTTAAGAAACACTCCTATTCTTTACTCATTACCTGTATTAATTACACCTGTTTGAACTCGTTACTGTATAAAAGACACCTGTCCACACACTCAAACAATCACAGTCTTTACCTCTCCACTATGCCCAAAACCAAAGAGCTGCCTTAAGGACACCAGGGACAAAATTGTAGACCCGCACAATGCTGGGATGGGCTACACGACAATAGGTAAGCAGTTTGGTGAGAAGGTAACAACTGTTGGTGCAGTTATTAGAAAATGGAAGAAACACAGTATGACTGTCGATCTTTCTCAGTCTGAGACTCCATGCAAGATCTCATGTAAAAACGATTCTGAGAAAGGTCAGGAATCAGCCCAGAACTACACAGGAGGACCTGGTCAATGACCTGAAGAGATCTGGAACCACAGTCTCAAAGATGACTGTTAATAACACACTATGCTGGATTAAAATCCTACAGGGCACACAAGCTTCCCCTGCTCACACCAGCAAATATCCAGGCTCATTTGATGTTCTCCAGTGACTATCTGAATGTCCCATCTGGGGCATGGGAGAAGGTTATGTGGTCAGAATAAACCAAAATAAAGTTTTTTGGTCTTCACTCGCTGTGTTTGGGTGAAGTAGAAGGATGAGAACACCGTTCCAACCGTGAAGCATGGGGGTGGAAACATCATACTCTGGGTTTTTTTTCTCCAAAGGGGACAGGGCGACTGCACCATATTGAAGGGAGGATGGATGGGGTCATGTGGGGGCGGGAGATTTTGGCCATTATCCTCCTTTCCTCAGTAAGAGAACTGAAGATGGAACGCGGCTGGGTCTTCCAGCATGGCAAAGACCTGAAACACACAGCCAGGGAAACTAAGGAGTGGCTCCGTAAGAAAAAATTAAACGCCCTAAGTCTCCAGACCTGAAGCCAGTAGAAAGAGCTGAAACTTAATGTTGCCCAAGGTCAGCCCCAAAACCTGAAAGATGTGGAGATTTGTATGAAAGAGTGGGCCAAAATCATGGTCAGGAACTACAGAAAGCATCTGACATCTGTAATTGCAAACAAAGGTTTCTATAACAAATATTAAGTTCTGTTTTTCTATTGTATTAAATATTAATTTTTTTGCAATAAAATGGTAATGAATTATTTAAAAATCATACACTTTTTAAATGATCATAAATGCCTCTCAGTTACCTACCTACACAAAATACAGACCTTTTAATATTTTATGTAGGAAAATTTGCAAAATCAGCAGTGTATCAAATACTTATTTTCCCCACTGTATATTCAATATGTTTATGACAGCATTACAACAAAGATTAGAGAAGACTAATATTACTCCCTTTTAGTCTATTTATTTTAATATATTGTCATGAGCCTTGGGTTGCAAGTGAAATCCAACTGGATAGGTTGTGTAAACCATAAAATATTGAGATTTTAATTTTGTTTTAGTGCTTAAAATGTAAGTTTGTTCAAAATCTAAACCTGTCTATCAATTGTCTTAGTTAGATATAATAAGCTCTTCTGTATATGTGTTGGTATTTTAAGGACGTAGAGACATTCTTACCAAACTAAAATAGTTTTGATTTGAACGGCTATTTAGAAATAGGGAATATGAGCAACCTAAAATACTGAATTTGGTGCTCATCTAGGTAATTATGTGAACTTTTATCAAATTGAATAATGCATGTATAATATTTTTAATATGTTAAAAATATTAATATTAATAATATGTTTAAATCATTTTAATCATATATCAGAAAATAGCCACTTCAACAGCTGTGACCAGTAGCCTAGTAATGACTATGATTTACTTTATATTTATGCACTTAACAAAAGTTATAATAAACAATAATATAGGGGAATATCCCCTATAGTGAACAAGCATTTTATAAAAATAAACAAACATGTACATAAAACAAATTTAAGCCAAGTAACACAAAACTACTCACAGAAAAATATTTATAGACAAATTTAATGGCAACAGCTGCAACACAATAAAACACTAAAAAGTCGCCATTTTGGATATTTTCGGACATTTTAAGTTGTCCCAAGCCACCGAAAAATATGACACTCTGCTGGTTGAAATAATTTCTTTAAACTAATAATTAAATGGATGCAGCTCAAATTCCTCAATGATATAGCCTAGACCCGCATACTATACATATTTTAGGTATTATTACTTTTCATGAGTTTGCTTAAAGTTTACATTTAATCTCAATTCATGATTCCAGTAACTTCCAGTTATATGTGTAAGTTAGCTACTTCTCATATTTGAGAATTTGACAATGTTTGACTTTGTTGTTGTTGTTATGTCTGTACTGTGGACTCAACTAGACCTTTTAGTCTTTTTTTTAGTCTGTTCAGATATTATATATTATTGTTTTATATTTTTTATTCCCTCTAGAGGATGTCCCTGTATCTCTGCCAACTCTGTCAATATTAGTTCCTCCCAAGGGTACAAGTGGTCCCGAAATTTGTCTGGCTGCAGGATTTTTTCCCAAAGAAGGAGAACTGACTCTGACACTGGACAACAATAGCGAGAATGTTAAGAATGTTGATAAAGCACAGTTGTCAACCAAAAGTAAACCTACTACGTACTACTATGCTGCATCTGCCAGTGGCAGCATAGAGAAGTGTGGGATGAAAGGCAAAAGCATCAGTAAAAATACAAAGTGTGAGTTTCTGTTGTTATACCATAGTTATTTAAAAAATCTAAATATATTTGCTGTAATTATGGGTTAAATCTTAATGAGTTCAAATATTTTTATTTCTTAGTAAGTCCAACTGAGGACTGCAAAACAGAAGAAGAATCCAAGACTGATAGTGAAGAAAATAATGACAAGAATAATAAGGTTCCTGGTAAGTATTTATTAGTACAGCTAAAATTTGTTAATGCTTGACTGTAAGACAAAATAATTCTAGTAAGCCACTTTGTTGTTGCAGGTAATGTTGTTAATCCTAAGGGAAACATGATGTCCGCACTTGTGACCGGCCTCAGACTTATTTTGGCCAAAGCAGTTGCATTAAATGTTATGATGACAATAAAAACATTTCTTGTCTGAAGAAAGAATTTGTTGGAAGACTTGCATCCTAGTTTTGCTTAATGTTAGAATACTCCATGCATTTAACCATGCCATCTTCTTGTTCTTTAGCTTTATTGTAAAAAAGGCAAAGTACAAAATGTAAGCAAACATGCAAACAAATAGGAGCTGCAGATTCTTTTGTCATTTACTGGCACACATTCATATGTATTTGCTTGAATTGTGATTAAGATTAATTTGTTTTTTTATTATTCTATTTTACATTTACAACTTTTGTACAACATATGTACAATCGATTTCACAGTTGTATGTTGTGCTTCTTCTTTGTTAACATGACTTACTGCAACAATAAAATATGTCCTGCTGAAAGAGGAATGTTTTGAGTTGGTGTGTTAACCACAGTTTTAACAGCAAGCCGCTGTGCAAGACAGTGTAAACCTCAATTTCAGATAACAATCTATTGCACATCTCAGTTTCTCAGAAACATAATTATCCGCAGTTATTTTGTAAGCATACTATCTTACAACAAGCATCACTCATAATTTCATATAATTATTATTTAATGTCATTTTTAATTATTTGATATCAATGACCTTATTAGTCCTTAAGCAGGATAATGTTTCTCTCCTTGCATCTCATGTTAAAATCACATTATTCTTTAGATTAGAAAATGATCTGAAGATTGACTAGGCCAAAACCTTCCAACTCTTTCCCCTGATGAACCCCTTTGTACTTTTGGCAGTATGTTTAGGGTCATTATGTTATAATGAAGGATCTTCCAATCTGTTTGGTTGCATCTGTTTTTCTTTGTTTAATTTGACAGACAAAATGTTAAAGTAGATGTACAAGTTCATTGTACTGCTGCCATCGTGGGTGACATCCTCAATCAAGATTAGTGACGATTAACGAATGCCAACCTACAACATGATTACCCTCATTGTTTCAGAGATGAGCTTGTATATTTGGGATCATAAGCAAATCCTATCTTTCTCCAAATTTTAGACTCTCCATCACATTGGTAAAGGTAAGTCTTTGTCTTACGACTCCATAAAACTGTATTTTCATTTCTGATGCTTATCTCTGTAGTTCTTGGCAAATTCCAGCCTTTATATTCCTCTTGATAATTAGTGGTTTGCATCTTCTGGTTTGGTCCTCTAACTATAAATGCAGTCTGCATTTATCTCAAATCTGAAACTGAGCATAGACAATCAACGCTATTTATTATGTGAATAATCAGTGTAACATGACACACTTGGGCACCAAAACACACCTCACAGTCATATGTTCCAATACTATTAAAATGGGTGGGTTCAGATCAGGTGCTATCTTCTGAACTGTGTATCAGATCCAGACGTAAATACCTGAAAAAAGATGAAATGTTCAGATTTTATCTCATATTGGTATTTTAATGTCAAACCCAAATGTTTCATTCTACATAAAAATAAAAGGATTTCCTATCAGTGAAATAGCAGGCCACTGAGTTGCAACTCATGTCACTCATTCAATTAACATACACTGGGATGATAAGTTATACACTAATGCAGGCAATGCAAACATACACTTTACGCTAAATATTAGACATATCTGGAATTTTACACACTCTGTCATCTATTTTAATAAAAAAGAGACACACATACATATATGTGTACCTGATCTACAACATTAGGAAAATTTGATCTTTCTTTTCCAGGGATGCGACCCATGTGCTTGTCCTGTCTCTTGTTATATCATATCTAGATTATTTTAATAATTCTCTGGCTAGTCTTCTGATCTGTACAATCAGAGTTTTCTCATGTCACCCCACTGCTGCATTTGTTTTACTGGCTCACTGTAATTGCCCACATCAGATTCAAAACCCAGATGCTCACCTACAAAGTCAAAATGGAACAGCACCATTTAACTTAAAGGCTCTAATGAAACCAAGCTCTGTACCCCTTTGTAGCCTCAGAAACACAAGTGTGACTCGACTGGATCCTCCACACAAGGTTGAATAGCATTAAGACTCTTTGTCGCCCAAGCACTCAGGTAGTGGAATGAACTTTCACGGGATGTTTGAATGGCTGAGTCTCTTGCTGTCTTCAAGTGGGGATTAAAAACTCACCTCTTCACTCAGCACTTAATAGAAAACTGAAAAAGGCCCTTGTGTGTTAGTTGATCTTTACCTTCATCAAATCTAATATGGTTCTGGTTGGATTTTGTTCTTAGGGTATTGCCAATTTGTACTAACATGAGGTTTGGTCTACTAGGAAGAATAATCATTTGTGCTGTAAACATAATGTAATTTTACAATGAAATAAAAGTCTAAGTTAATGTAACAAATGCTACCATTGACTGCACAATTCACATTAATTGTTTGTAATCTGCAACACTTATCGATGCCATCAGTATAAGAAAGTTTAAATGCTTCTCCCTGGTCAAATACATTAACAAAACCACTGCACCAAAAATCTACTCATGACATGTTTTTGCAAAGCTTTACAAAATGTCTAAATCTGATGTTTGATTAGGGATTAATAGAATAAACTACATTTTAAAATATACTGTATGTAATTGAGCACATGAACAGTAACAGAGTCATACATTTATAGTTCAGTATTTATAGTTGAGTCCAAGCCTGAAAAACAGTTGGGGCAGCATGGACAGATGGGCAAACACACACACATGCATGCACATAAGTACATACTCACTAACTCGCTCTGCTATTGCAGGGCACCAGTATGGAAAATGTATACATTACTTTTGACATTTATTTCATTGCAGATGGTATGTACCCAAAATATTTCATGTTTTGTCTGATCAACTCCATTTCGTTTGTTAATAAACATGTCAGGCACAATGCAAAAAAATTGGGAGAATAAAGCATTTACCACTTTGTGATGTTGTCATTCATTTTCTACACAAGTAAAATTGTTTTGATTTGATTAGTTTTTTGCTTTACTGTTTTTGGATGACTATTTGATTAACTGGTGATGGGTAAATTGGAATTAATGTAGCTCTGCTATAGTAATAAAAGCAAAAAGTGACTGGTCACTTTTCCAAACCTGTTAATTTAAAGTTTCATATAAAATCAATTTTAAGAAGTGTTAACTTTTTTGCTTTCCAAATTAATGATGTACATCAAATGTAAAAATAAAAATGGTTGTTATAATGGGTGTTGATTTCAGGCTTATGGATGAAAACCGACTACTTTAAAGGGTTATGACTGTTTTTTCAGGTTTTGCATATCTAAGTTGAAGACGTAATCAGTTTGTCAGGCATTATAACTATGTGCAGATCTAGAGGTTCAAATAATCATGGGTAGGCTATTGGTGTTGACACACTGATTCTGACATAACTTTTGTGTTCCCTGTCTTTGATCTTTCAGTCACTGCTAAGCTGCATATGTAGTTATGTACACTATGAGCAGGTATGATTATGGTATAAGTAACATCAGTGCATGTTGTGCTTTGTCATCTAGGAGCTCATGTTGAAGTACTTATTGAAAGTACGGTCTTACTTAACATTTAATGTTGTTTGTAGACAGTCCTTATAGCTTGATGTTATATGCACAGTTCTTGCATTGTACCGTGTCAGAAACTTCATATCAAAACTAACACAAGTTTGCTTCTTTATGAAGCCTCAGCTATTTTTTTTCGTTTGCCTCTTTCAACTGCTTGTACCATTTCTAATCCTGGATCACTGTAAATATGTTTATTAAATGCTTTGTTAAAAACATGTATTAAAGATGATTACACGCTCTTGTGTCTTGTTTGGAACGCGTGTGTTCGTGTGTAGAGGCTGTAAAGGTAACTGTGATGCAGTTAGACTCAACATGCTATCACGGAGGAGAAGATGAAAGTATTATTTTGAAGTCACTTAGCTCCCCCTTAAGGCTGTGAAATGGGCAACTCATGAAAAAGGTATTTCCACAGACACTGTGCAAAAATAGTCATTTGAACTTAAATGACTTAGTTAAAAATGTTACTGTTGTGTGCACAGGTGGATGGTAAAGAATGTTTGATCATTGTCACAGAAATTTGGGTCAAAGGGGCATGCAGGAAATTTCCTACATCACCATGTTTCAGTTTCAGAATCTGTAAATGTGACAGAACCATACTTTTAACTAAATGGTCTTACAGTGTTTATCTGTCTTTATGAATATGTAAAAATACAAATTAATTGTTTAACTATTATCTAGGAGATGAAGCAGACGGCATCACAGGCCAACAGACATCCAGTAACCAGAAGGAACATGCAATTTCAGGTAACTTCCTCGCATTGCTTATATTTTAAAGCATATTTTGTACTATTGCTTATTCATTGTTTAACTATATTTTTCAGGGGGTGATTATGCTACCTTAGTGCAACCACTCTTGTATTTGTAATAAATCCTTAAAGAAATATAACACCTTCTATAACACTCATATGATAAAGGACTATGCTATCATTGTTCATTTATTTGGTATTGTATTATTACCTCAAAAAAATGATGTCAGAACATAATTACCAGGTAAACAAGATGTTTATTATATTTTACCATTGAATTTGCTTGTATTCATCTGTTCAAACTTAGGTTCGGGTTTACGTATTGGAGTTTGAGGCTGTGGTCATCTGGCTTGGGTAACAAGATTTTCTTTGGAGATGGAGCAAATCTGATTGTTCATTCTGGTGAGAATATTCACTTACACATGTATTATTGTGTATTATATTGATTTATATTACTGTTTAATCTAAAATGTATTTGAAATGTTGCCATATATTGAATTAATCATCTCATAGTTACCACCTAGCCAATATGTACATAAAGACACATGAATTAGATATTTTATGTGATTTTATGTGTGTGTGTGTATATATATAAGACCTAATATATCATAACTTTAATAAACTGTAGTAAACCTTTCACATATTGCAATGACGTGCACAAGTGTGATACAGGTTTTATAGATATCTCAATGCATGATAGAAACTTAAATGTATGTGCTATTTTTGGTACATTTAGAAATTATTATTAAGCAATATGTGAAAACAACGTTTTGAAATAATATTAGATGTTATCAGCAATTTAATGTGGATGGTCAAGATAAACAATAATACATTTTGTAATGGAACCTAGCTGAGCGTGGAATGATTTTTGTGACAATACGTATGTCGGTACAGTGCTGTGCTTTTACACAATGTGATTATTATAGTTTTATACTAATTTCACATGCTGAAATTGATTATAAGTGCCCTGCAATATGGGTTCTAGCTCAGTATTTATATCAACGTACATATATTCTAATCAGATTCAATCAGATTAATTCCCCACCATTTTATGTTAGGAAAAAAAGAATAATTTACCAGTGGCCTTTTTTGTGATATTTTGGAGACTCAAGTTAATGAATGGGTGTTTTATACTGTGTGACTACTACTGGTAGTCTCGGAAAGCTGATTTTTGGTCAAATAATTAAACTTTTCATCAATGCAAGTAAGTATGCATTAATTAAGAATTATTGTGAATGCCAAGTATTTTTATTTCATTTTAAAACATATTAATTTTCAAAATGTAGTTTCACGTTGTCTAGTGTTCTAGACTAGGTGAGACCTAATAGTTTAATTCTAACATTTATGAGATATTTATCATGTGCACAAGATCTATAAAAGATCAGTTTATGTTATGGCATTTAGCATTGTGTGGATAGAGGAAACAACAGGATTATTTTTGGAAGTGGAACTTACCTTGTCATAGAATCAAGAAAGTTTACTTGTGTTGATGTGTGTATATGTGTACTAAGATCAATTTTTTTTATTAAAAACCCATTTTGTTATAACTGAAAACCTTGGTCACTTAAGGTCTGGTGTTCAAAACAAGATCATGTTCATGTAAAAGTGTTTTAAACTGTGTGAATACTGGTAATTTAGGAAAACTCACTTTTAGTAAAGGAATTAAACTTTTCATCTGTGCAAGTAAGTTAAGTTAATTAACCAACATATTTATTTCATGTATTAAATTATTTAAATCACGTACACACATGCACACATACTTACTCCCTGTATATGATGAAATATTTAGAACTAGTTCTGTTCAGAAACACCAAATCTTATGACTGTAATGACAAACACCCAAATATGTTTTGTGCCATTTAGTTTTTTGTTGATAGGAAATATAAGATTATAATTGGAAGTGTAGCTATCGTCACTGTGGAATCACAGAAGTTTGCTTTTCGTAATGTTTAATAAGGTTACTAAAACAGACTTTAAACTTTTCAAGATATTTTCAGTGAAATGTTATTTTAAAAGTCAACTATGAATGGATTAAGAATAAGAGTTCACTAACAATGCATATGAACAGATTGAAACCATTTGGTACTTGTAACTTTGTGCTGGAGACACATGTTAATGAATGGGTCTCTTATACTGTGTGAATACTGGTAATGTTGGAAAGCTGACTTTTGGTAAAGGAATTGAAGTCTTCATCCTAGCACGTAAGTTAAGATTCATTAAACATTATGTTTCTTTTGATAAACTGGTCACAACAGAAGTGATAAATTGCATATTTTCAATATGTTTCAGTCAACATTAATAGACAAGTAAAAGACTTGTTAAAGAAAAGTAAAGTTTTGCGACTCATTTGTAAGTATTATTCTGGATAAATATGTGTAAAGCCAAATAATGTCATGTAATGTCAAATTAGAAACCTAGTATTTATTAATACTTAATTCATGATAGATGTATCATTTGCACCAAGTGTTTGAAAGTCAAAAGTCCAAACAAGACAATACTATGCTTGTCTTATAAAATAATAATAAGAACATAGAAACTGTGATGGACTGGTGTCACTTGGAGGCCATCTTTATACAGATGGTCTGTGTGTATAGTGTTAAATGATGGCAAAACACTGGCTTTCAGGCTTGTTATTAATAACATCCTGGATGTTTCTTTCAGTTTTTGAACTGGAGCACAACATGTTCATTCTTTTCTTGTTGTTTCTTTTGAACCTCACACAGTTTTTCCTGTTAACCTGTTGACATAACTTATTTAAAATTACATAATTCTTTAGTTCTTTAATTCATTACCAGCTTTAAACCAGTGTTTTCTTGGAATGGTTTGCAGGCCTGAAATTCAGGAATGGATGTTCATTAACAATTGAAATTATATTGCGTTGACCAGACAAAACAAAAAACATCAAGGTTCATATTGTCTGCAATTAAAAAAAGCCATAGCATTATATCATTTGCAAGATTAAACTGTATGAATACCTTTGTTTGCAACCTATCTTCATGTAGTCCACACTGAATTTAAGTATTTGGTAGGGCATGTCTCTTTGTGTGACTCTGGGCAATGACAAGCTTATTTTTGGGAAAGGGATCACACTGCTTGTTGAAACTAGTAAGTGAATTGCATTTAAGCATCATTCATAGCCTATTTTAGTTGTTCATATTCTATATGTTAAATTTATTGACTGTAAAAGATATATTTTTTAAATAATGTACGACGTGTGACGTAACTCACAGATTCTCATGACATAAAAAAACTAGATAAATAAACATGAACAACAATACATACATTGATTCTTGCTAAATTTAAGGACTTAGCATGTACTTATGATTGAAAAATAGTGTGTACATAACAATCAGGAGAAAGTTAATGAGCTGGAACAATGTACTGTGTGGATGCCTCCAGAACTAAACTCATCTTTGCTCAAGGAATAATGCTTAACATAGGTTCAAGTAAGTAAATATTTATATTAATAAGTTCATGCTGAGAAAATCAAACTAAATTAGCTTTCTCAAATACTGTAATGTGTTAAAGAAAGGATTTGGTATATCTGTAGTCACAGTGTTACATTTAAAATAATTTACACTCTGATCCAGTATTAATATTTAAAGGAGCAATACAATATCAAATGTTTTAAACTTTTATATTGTCTATATTTTACTGAAATCATTGAAAATGATATTTCTGAGTGTGGAAGGGCTGGTGTATATTATAACCTGTTCATGCAAGATAATCTATTTATGGGGATGAATTCAGGCAAGCATTTGCATTTAAGATGTTTTTACTTGTCTGTGTTTTACTATGGTTTTGGTGACACAAGTAATTTATTTAAATACATACTGGTAAAGAATATATATTGTGTAATTACTGGGAAATGTTAATACTTGTTGTTAAACATGAATCAAGTATATATTACCTTTGATATTTAACCATTTACACAAAAATGTCCATTATTATATTATACATAGAAAAAAAATAATAGATACTGTAATTTTTTTCAATTAACTTTTGCAAAGGGACAATAATAATACTTAATATTCTAGAGTTTATAATGTAGCACACGGATATAAACTCAGTAATTTGCTGGTTATTTTGCCCTTGTGCAAGCAAAATTAGAGTTTGTGTTATGAAATTTTGCACTGTGTGAATACAGCAGGATATGGGAAGATAGTCTTTGGATTAGGAATAAAACTGATTATAAATTCCAGTAAGTATAACTTACTTACTTATAACTTACTAAATATTAGTAGTATATTAGATTGCTAATATTTCTTCCTACAGCAACGGTATAGTACCATGACTTATCTGTTGATGACTTAAATTAGCAACAATATAAGATGCAAGCTTACAATAGTTAGGGGTTAATTTAATTATTTATTTTCAAATATGCATGATTATGATTATGAGTGCTTCCACATTGTATGAAAAGGCTTTTATTGTTTTATTGTTGCTTTCCTTTAATTTTTTTTAGATAAATGTCCAAAAAGAAGGATACAAAGCATTTATGTAAGTCACAATGATTAAGGGTGTAATTAATTGGACAATACTTTCACTCTGCAACAACATGAAATTTTGAGTTATTGCATTAGAATGAAATGTTAACATGATAACTTTAATAGTCATCTCAGGGAATATTTTGAAGAAATAGAATGATATATATTAATATGTACAGGAATGTATATACAGTAGCTGTAGTAATAGGCTATACTAGGGAGTAGTCTGACTCTGATTTAGTATATGCATAATGCAGCATTATTAATACAATTACATTTTCATAATTGTAATTGTACAGATACAATTTGCATCTCTGTCATACACATTGTAAAAAAAGACTAAATAAAATTCCATACATGTATAGGAAAATATTTTGAGTTATTGAGCTGATATAAAACAGTGTGTGATGAGCTCTGGAGACTGGAGAATCTACTTTGCCTCTGGAACTACACTAACTGTTAAGACAAGTACGTATTTAGGGAGAAAGCATTTCTAAAACAGTACATTTCCATTTCCACACAACAGGTTTTCCCTTATAGAATACAGTGTCATGATACGATATGTTATGTCATTTGGAACTAAGAAAACACAATTTGATACACTGTATTTATTAACACATAAATAATTAACTCCTTATTGACTAGCTTGACACAAAACATGATGTAAACTTTTGTGGTGAGGCTTTTTGTTGCATGTTCTTACATTGTGTGACTGCTGGAAGTGGACTTTACAAGATAATTTTTGGCACAGGCACAAAGTTAATAGTTGAGCCAGGTAAGTCAGATATAATCCATTAATGAGACAAAACATATTAAAAACTCATTTGTAAATTACCCATGGTGTAAAACGCAGAGAATTTTTAGCAGTTGAATATACCAAAATAGGCATTAAAAAATAAATATTCCTTAATTTAGCCTGACATTAGCAATGAACGAGTAATAGTACAGCTGTATATCTGTGTGTGACTAACACATGGAAGATAATATTTGGAATAGGAACTAAACTTGCAATTACATCAGGTAAAGCTTTTCTTTCGTAATATATGTTAAAAGACTTCGTAAAATGTATTTCAATATTGATTTATACTGCTCTATTATTGGTGTTTGAACTAAGTGCTACTAAGTTACTTTAAATTTACTTTTGAGATCTAGTTCTGTATATATAATACGATTAATATTAATGTATTAATGTTTATGAATTATGTGAGTGAACAAGTTCGTTGATGGCTAGCCCAGTGATTTTTCTGGGTACTTCAGCAGGGGGTGCTTAAAGTACTAGATGCGTCTGAGATGTTTCACTGTAGTATATATGCTAAAATATTGTGTTTTGACTATAAAATTCAAGTGCAATCAAGTGAATTACTTTTAATCATCTTACAGCCATGGTCTTCCCAAGGTTTCTTCCTTCTATATTCAGGGAGTTTTTCCTTTCCACTGTCATCCTAGGCTTGCTCAATTTGGGATTGGTCTTTTAAGATAATATAAGATTGTAAAGCTGCTTGGAGACAATGCTCCATTGTAAAAGTTACTATATAAATACATTTTATTTTGACACTGAACTGAACTGTATCAGGACACACAATGAAATGTATATTTTGAATATACGATACTATATAAATACAGTAAAATGTAAACATGAAAACAGTAGTATTATAATACATGAAATGCCAATATTAACATTTTTGAAAATAGCATACCTGAAATGTCAGACCTTATAGAAATATAAGTAATTAATGAATTCTTGCTTAATCACCTGTAGAGTTTGTGTTATGTTATTTCACACTGTGTGAATACTGGAGCTGGGTTTGGGAAGCTAATCTTTGGATCAGGGACAAAACTGATCATTCATTCTAGTGAGTATAATCTTTAAATCTTCAAAATGTATTTATTTGGATTGGCTTTTTACTTTGAATCACCATAAAATGTTTCAAACATCTTTGGTGTCACATTATTTGAACTGTGAACATATTAACTATTGAAGGAATACATTTTAGTCAATACATATGAAATTGCAAGTTTAGATGGCGTATACAAATGATTTTGGGAAAGCAATACCACTTACAGTAAACTCATGAAAAATAATTTATTTATATAGTAATTCATATTACTTACACTGGTAATGAATACTAATATACACACTGTTTTTCACGTTATAGTTAGGTGTTTGCTGAGTGGTTTAAGTCTGGTTTAAATTACTTTACTGGTTTAACAATTACGTTTTCAATGTGAATAAGCAATGTTTAGCTTTTAAATTCATAAAAAAATGACCAAACAGGACATATTATTGAGATAGCAATGGACTGTAGAGATAAACTAGTAGCTGATGGTATATGTTCTACATTTGTATTATATATAAAGTTCTAAATTATTACACACTTTAACAACACTAAGTTAGTGAATAGGAAGAGAACAGTGTGTGACTGGCAGCGGAGTAGCAAAATTTTATTTTGGCTCTGGAATTAACTTGATTGTTGAAACTAGTAAGTATGTGCACATTACATATATAGTATATTAGAATAATTTGATAAATATAATTCTTACTTATTTGTTTGCTGAAGCCATATCCACTTGAATGACACTATCAAATATTTAGTGTGTAGCAATGTATGCAACGATGCAACTTATAATATGAAATAATATATATATATATTTTAAAAGCCACATAGCTAGAATAACAGGACGTTATTGAGCTGGAACACACCAGTGTGTGTCTTACTCTGGAAACCAGAAAATTTACTTTGGCTCTGCAACCAAACTAGTTGTCACATTAAGTAAGTTCTACTACAGTGGTAAGAATAATGCATTACACACAATCATTTGTGTTCAGACAACTTCACCTCAGATAATTAGTCTGTACAAACTTGAATTGTTTAGCAAATACTATTTTATCATCAAGTAAGAGAATACAAAATTGAGTTATTTATGCTAGTTCAATTTTGCACATGAATGTGTGAATGAAATTCTTTAAGCATTTATTTCTGATTCAGTGCTCTTTCTATAGGCTATAATCTCAAATCAAAAAGAGTGAAATATGTAAACAAAAATAATGCAGTGTTCTTTACATACTTTGCCTTTGGCACACAAGATGTTTTATCTGGTCATTACCTTTGTTAATATTCATTCTTGACTGCAACATACTGCAAAAAAGATATTAAAAATCTAAATTACAATGAAATTAATCATAACTAAAAATGTTTAAGAGTAAAAAAATCTTCGATCTTTGCTTATCAAAAACTCAGCCTTTCCTGGATGCTGCTTTTGTACCAAACCATGATTATAATAACCTATTGATGGAACTTGACTACAATCACACAATTATTTAGTTATAAATTTCCCTGTCACAGCTTTTTCTAACTACATGTAAGAAAAACTGTGGTATTTTTATTTGCAGTTTCTATATCGTCCTAACTTTTTCTTAATGTATAATTTTAGTGAGCAATTCAACTAAATATGAATAAATGGTAATGGAAATGTATATTTTCTCAAATATGTGTGAATGATATACTACATATTGAATTCCAAACCCTAGAAAGAACAAAATATGTTGTTGAACAATATACTCTATAAAATGTCTTGCTTCTATAGAAAAACTTTGCCTCGGGAACCAAAACAAGTGTTTTAATTAACAAGTGTTTGCAATTTAAATACATGATTTATTTTATTGGATTTTCTTTGTATAACATATGATGCACTCTTACTAGATTATATTAAATACATAATACAGTATTGGCTTATATATCTGAAAAAACAAGATGAGATTTTTGTTCCATGTTCTTACATTGTGTGACTGCTGCAAGTGGTGCTTATAAACTCATCTTTGGCACAGGCACAAAGTTAATAATTAAGACAGGTAAGCTTTGGATAATATTTATTCTACTATTATTCTTGTATGTGATTTATGTTCCTCTTTGCTTTCTATTTTTACAGAATAGCTTCTTATAGTGTATCACGATTAAAATCTCTATAGTTGCCACATTTAAATTAGAAGAAAAGTTACATTTTTTTGTTTCTACATGGGTTTTCCAATACATTATGTATTTTATGAATCCAAGAAACTCTTCCGCTACACTGCAGATGTACACAAAATATATATATATTATGCTTCAAATATACTTGAAAAAGTTAAAAAGTTGAAAACTCCATAACCTAAAAGCATGAGTTAGATTAGTAATTTTGCTGTCGAGTTTATGTTATGTAGTTCCACAATGTGTGAATACTGGAGGGGCTTACAAGTTAATCTTTGGATCAGGCACAAAACTGATTGTTGATTCTAGTGAGTATAATGATTGCAAATACCTCTATTTCTATGTACCACTATTTCATGTCACTTTATATACTGTACATTCTTGTATACTGGTTGTTTACACAACAAAATCTAAATTAAATGATTAACTGTAAGTCAGACATCAGGTTTCCTGGGAGTAAAGTGACATAACAGTAATAGTTATTAATTATAATATTAGTTAACTATAGTAATTTTACTATAGTCAGCAAAATGGAAAGGCTATACATATTTGTTAAGCTATGTAAAATGTTATGACTATTATTATTATGTCTATATGTTATGTAAATTCAGGTCAATATGACTCATCATTCATACTGGTATCCTAATTAGTCGTGCAATTACTGAATGATTTATCAGAAAAAGATTAAACCTTAAGTATTTGAATAGCATATATTCGATTATATCTGTATACATTTTTTGTATTAAATAGTATTAAGAATGCATTAGTACTGGAAAAAAGAAAGTCATTTTTGAACATATTATATTCCTGTATTAAGTAATTGGTTTAAGCCAGTTCTCTATACATAGCTCAAATTAAAGTCTGACTTAATAGTTAAGACTACAATTCATAAAATTAAACATTACAAATTCAGGTAAATGTGCGATGCATGACCTTTTTTTACTGCTAGCTAAATTTGCCTTGCTATTACTGATATTAATTTATATTTGATAAGTGTTCATATCAGTCCATCTTTTACATATTTTAACATACAGCAGATAAACATATACCGCTGATAAATTATCAGATAATATCACATTGTCATTATCTAAAATAAGAAATAAAGATAAAGAAGACAAAAAAATAAATCTATACAGTAGATGAATTATCAGGGCCTATTACATTACAAAGAATATTCTTTACTAATTTCACCCTCTAAATGGTGATGGTCCTCTAAAAAATTCTTTACAATTCTTTACAATTTATTCAGTTTGTTTTCTTAATAAAATATTAGCCTAAAATATTTCATACTATTATGGCTCAAATTATTACTAAGCAAGTTTTTGTACTGCTCTGTAATTGTGTGTGACTAACACGGGACAGAAAACAATATTTGGGAAAGGTACAAAACTTACAGTGACATCAGGTATTGTAGACTTTTTACTGTATTTTTTCATTTCTAGTTGCCTTATTTACCATAATTTAGCTGGTACATCTAGTTTGTACTCAAACAAACTTCATATAATCCTTATAAAATGTAATTTATATTTGAATAATTATTTTCCAGATAGTGATGCATGGGCCACAGGCACAAAGGTCAAAAAAATTGAGACTGATAATTTATGGATAATACGTTTTAGTAGAGAAAACTGTACTACTTAATCAATTTAGACTTCACCAAATGTGATTGCTCCCTTTGTTAGACAGAAAAATAAATCTTACATAAATCAAATTTTTTCTAAAAAGTATCTATTTCCTTTGTACAAAAATACTGTGCAAGTGACTAGTAAGCAAGTATTTGTGCAGCTGTATAACTATGTGTGACTAATGCACAGAAAATAATATTTGGAAGAGGAACAAAGCTTACAGTAACATCAGGTACAATCAACCTTTTCTTGTTTAATAGTTGTTGGAAGATCTATTTAATTTAACTTAAATTAGTAGTATATGGTATTTTTTATGTGAAAACCCTTCTGGTTTATCCCTTGATATGTTTTATGTTTTCATTTTGTCTAGCTCATATTGTACTATTTCACATTAATACACAATAAATATTCTTTAGTTATAGAACTAACACTGCATTTGGCACAAGTGACATATGATACTGTAAATATACCATGTGATCTTATATTAAAATGTAAATGTAAGTTCCCTTGGCCAGAAAAGTCAGTGACTGACACTAAAATTATGTTTTCACAATACTATGTAGCAAAGAACATTTTTCAAAATTATTTAAATTATTAAACAGTAAAAATTTATTATTTTCTATAACCTAACACTTAATTTACGATTTGGAAGTGAGTAATGTCACTAATTGTAGAGAATCAATAATTGCAGGTAGTGCATGATTTTGTATGGCTGTATAAAAGTGTGTGACTAACACAGGAGCAAGGAAGATAATATTTGGGAAAGGAGTAAAACTCACAATATTATCAGGTAGGGTTTCAAATTAATTCTTGTTTTATGGCCAGATATTTAAATTTAAATTAAATTTAAAATAAGTAGTTAATAATGAATTATTAATATTATTAATATAATTATTTTGTTTGGAGTAGATGTGTGAGACAGATATAAAAAAGAAAATATCTTTAATAATTTGGTAAAGCCATCACGTTGAAAT
>JAUZST010086103.1:0-20011 GCA_034779995.1 Parotocinclus haroldoi
GATGAAAAAAATTATTTAAATTATAAATAAAAATTACATATTTGGTTTATATATATATATAATTATATATATATAAATATATTATAAATTCTACAATTTAAAAAAATGTAATTTAAATTAAAAATACTAATTATATATTTGGTTTATATATATATATACACAATACAATACAGTACATTATATATATAATATATAATAAATTATATAATTTTTAAAATGTCATTTAAATTATTTAAATTACAGATAAAAATTATGTATTATAAATATATATATATATATATATATTATAAAATTAAAAAAATATATATAAGGGCTGTAGCGATCCGATATTCTTTATTGGTATCTGTCCAATATTTGGAAAAATCACAATAATACAATTTCAATTTCCAAAATTCCACAGACCGGACACACACAAAAGTGTTAATAAAGATGTGTTTTCTCGTAAAAAGTAAAAAAAAAAAAAAAAAAAAGTCTGAATAATTTCGTAAGAAAGCAGTTAAGAACTATTCTAAAAACAATTCTGTTCTTTCAGAGGATTTTTTCCCTCTGTTGTTCATTTCTTCCATTTCTCGCTTTGATGTTTTACTTTTCCTCTCAGCACCTTAAACTAAATAATAGAAAGAAATAAATAAATAGATACAAATTCCAAACGTGTCTTGTGAAAAAAAAAAAAAGCTGTAACATGCAATGTAGTCTAAATAAGCCCGAAAAAAACCATATATTCTTTATATAATATTTGAGGACTTTTTTTTTTAAAGACTTTTTTTTAAGAGCATTCTCGTGATCTTCTTACTGTTTGTCTTAACAAATGTTTTTGGCTTCAAACAAAACAAAACAAAGCCGAACATTTGCCTAAGTGTCCTGATCGCCTTACCTCTTTCACTGTTCCTGATAGAAATGCCGCCCACACATCCGTCATACTGAAGGTTTCTTTCTTTGAATACTGGACCAGCTTTTCGAGTTGCTCCCTGAATGTAACTCCACCGTTAGCCAGCCGCGTAACGATGCCATCTTTGACAGCCTCCAGTCTGATGGACCACTCTGGTTCTTTGTATAAAGACGCCATGCACCTTCAGGAGATAAGGAGAAGATAGAAGGGCAATGATGTCATTACGATGTAACGTACCACCCCAAATCAGAAAAGGAGTTGGGAGGGTATGAAGAATGGACAGAACCCGAGATATTTCATGCTTTCGTTTCGAAATTCTCCACCCATTCT
The DNA here is from genome assembly GCA_034779995.1 of Parotocinclus haroldoi. NCBI lineage: Eukaryota > Metazoa > Chordata > Actinopteri > Siluriformes > Loricariidae > Parotocinclus > Parotocinclus haroldoi. The sequence continues at coordinate 1,220 of JAUZST010086103.1, forward strand.
CTACTGGGGACAGGTCCGGACTGTCCGGTACCCTCTTCTACTACACCCCTGCCTTTATCATGTGTGCAGCATGTGGTTTTGTTTGTGTTTTATCTCGCTAAAAGTGCATGGACGTCCCTGGTAAAGACGCTCTAAAATCTCGGTGTACTTTTCTGCATTAATGCTGCATCACAGAAGTCTAAATGACCATTACCAAGGGTCCGGACCCGACCCCGACCCCGTACCATGATAGAGCCTGGATTTTGGTTCCTCATAACACTCTGGATTCTCCTTTTTTCGCCAAAAAAAGATCTGTAATCCTGTTTGGTCAGAGCACAATCTCCGTTTCTATGGTGACGGTCCATCCTAGATGCCCAGAGAATTGGGCGGAGCTTCTGGACCTGGTTAAAACACGAGGCTTGTTGTTTTGTACAGTAAAGTTGTAAGCGGTATTTATGAACGTAACTCTTGATAAAGAGGGCTTGATAAAGCTTGGATAAAGTAATCCCTTACCCACGTGCTCCTATCAGATACCAATGAACGACCGTTCTGAGGGAGCGCCGAGAGATCGCCCCTGTTCAATAAATCCTCCAGTTTGAATGATATTATGCTCCGTGGAGGGACAAATATCTCAAATCCATTCCAGTCTTTCTTTGAGGAACTTTGTTTCAAACGTTTGGTGATAAATCGGAGCATTTAGCAGACGCCCTTATCCAGAGCGACTCACCATCCAAACAACGGTGGCTTAAGGGCCTGGCTTAAGGACCCAACTGGGACAGCTTGGTAGAGGTGGGATTTGAACCCTGGACCATCAGGTCCCGAGTCCAGTACCTTAACGGCTAGGCTACAGCAGTCCCATCTGATCATCTGATCATGTTCACTCCTCAAAAACCAGGAAGCAAAACATGATTATAATCTCTTCGTTTGACGTCACATCCTTATTTAGTTATTAGCCCTAAATTGCCCCGTCCCGTTTTTTTTAGGATGCGTTGCAGGTCGGATGGTAAGAACGGATGTTTATTAACAAATAAAAGGAGGCAGATCAGGGGAAAAAAAACATTCAAATATGAAAGAAAGAAATGACCCCTTCTGATAGGAGCTCGTAATGCTTTACTTTGAAGATATTCTCAATCAGAATGAGTACCAGGTGGATCCCGAGACCCCACTCAGATACATGATGGAGTCCAGAAGTTCCTCATCAGCCAGCTGACACAGTGAGCCCAGCAGTGCCACCATCGCTCTCAGACCTCCACCAGAACCCAACAGGGCGACGTTAGGGAGCTCGTCCTGCCATCAAACACCAGCACATGCACATCTAACATGAATGGGTCGTTCTCATAGAGAGGGGAGTTTTGTTACTGTTTTGTGTGAGAACAAAAACACTTTCGGGGTTTGACTGGGACAAACTGACTCTAGATCATCAAATAAACAATTTATTAACAGTCGAGATTCACTGCTTGTTTACTCGGTAGTCCACATGAAGCAGCGAATTATCAAATCTTATCCAGCAGTGAGTGCCTTTATAATAGCGTGCTTAATAAACCCATGAATTTCATTTCGACTCCAGAAAACAAAAACATTTTACTCTGTTTTTATTATTCTATAGTTTAGAATAATTTAACACATGTTGAATTCTATTTCTGCTATATATATATATATATATATATATATATATATATATATGTATATCTTAGGGCTGTACCAATCCGATATTCTGTATCGGTATCGGCCCAATATGTGGGTAAAATCACTGGATCAGAGATCAGATGGAGGGGAAAAACAGTTTAATCCGATATCTTTCCCATCACGTTTACGCTTTACTGCAGTCCGGACGACGCTCCGTAAACAGAGGCGCGTGACGTGAGCGACAGCTGGAAGTCGAGTTAAAACCGTTAGCTAGCAGGGTGATCATCATGCCAGCTGTGCGGAGTTTTTTTTAACCTCAACTATGATCAAAGTAAAACAGCTCTGATATTGGTATCGCCACATGTTCAAGTTTGCAGTATCGGTATCGGGCATTAAAAAATGGTATTGAGCCAGCCCTAGTATACATATAAATAAACCCCGTGTCTGCGTGGGTTTACTCTGGGTACTCTGGTTTCCTCCCGCAGTCCAAAGACGTGTCTTAGGTTAATTGGTGTCTCTAAAAGTGGACCATAGTGTGCTCTAAGATGGATTGGCGCCTTGTGTCCAGAACTGAAACCAGCTGGCCAGCAAACCCATGTGTTTTATTATATATATAAAATTCCTCATCCATCTGAAAAGCTTTTGATGCTTCATGGATCAAGGTGCTGGACTATGGACCAGATGGTCCAGGGTTCAAATCCCACCCCTGCCACAGTCGGGTCCCTGAGCAAGGCCCTTAAGGCCCAATGGCTTGGATTGTAAGACCGTATGGATTATAAGTGGCTCTGGATAAGGGGCGTCTGCTAAACGATATAAACGTAAATATAAACGACTCACTCCTTTATACATGTGAATATTAGCACATGAAGGTGTTTTTCAAATCGATTTTGTTTTAAAATCTGTTTTGTTACTTAAATATTATGATTAATTAATTATATTATTTACTTAATTTTACTGTTACTTTAACATACTTTTAAGTATTTACTTATTGAACATCCGGGCCACCCATGTTGGTCGGGTCCCTTTTTGAGTCTTGGTTCCTCCCAAGGTTTCTTCCTTCTACTTTCGGGGATTTTCCTTGCCACTGTCGCCCCAGGCTCGCTCCGTTTGGGATCGGCCTTTTTTAAGACCCTATAAGATTGTAAAGCCGCTCTGTGACGCCGCTCCGTTATAAAAAAGGGCTACAGTAATACATTTGCCTTGACCTTTACCTCAGTGCAGGTGATACCGTGCTCCTCTAAACACAGCAGGACGTTTTCCTTTCTCCAGTTCACATGCTGTTTCTCAGCCTCACCCAGGGAATGTCCAACTCTCACCCGACTGAAAGCACAAACAGTTTGCTTACATTCACGGTTTATAACAGTGCTGGCCGTCCCTAATGCTCACACAGAGTATACTTACAGGAGTATAATAATGTTGTAACCATGAGGACCAAGTTAACCAAGAGTTTTTCCTTCCCGCTGTTACGCTATGCTTGCTTGACTACTATCTACTGTTTTCAGCGATACATAAATAAATCATCCTGACTTGACCCACAATGACTCACACTGACTCACTTTAGAGACACCAATTGACCTAGGGCTTGTTTTTGGAACGTGGAATCAAACCCCACATGCAGATATCAGATGTATTCAGTTGTATTTTCTTTGTTAGTGATAATTAATAGTAGAGTTTTAGTTTAGTTCGCCCTTATTAACCATAAATATTTTGACAGTTTTACCGTAACATGCTACGTTATGTGTGTGTTAGCCTCCCCCCCCCCCAGAAAAAAAAAACAATAATATCAGATTTAAATAGAGATAGAGTAGAATGATGCATAGATAGAAATAAACTGTATTACCTTTCGTAGCTTTCTGTCTGGCCCATGTCCGAAGAAAAGTGAACGAAAACAGCAAACGAGAGGAGAAACTGGGTGGTGTTTTTTTGTTTTTTTTTTGTTGCTTAACCAGTTCATCCCAGCTGAGTCAGGTGATGTCCTGCAGGTTGTGTTACTGCAGCACCAAAACATGGCAAGCATGAATTAGCTCGTTTGTCTCCAAGCAGCATGAAACATTAGCCTGTCGCATCATGTCAAAAATAAATCACACACACACCTTCACCAGTAGCTCCTGAGGTCCAGTGTGGCCACGTTAAGGTGTAGCGAGGCTGGGTTTGAGTTTACGGGCGTGTCACTTCATCTGCGAATGGATTAGAAAAGGAGTGGAGCAGGTTTCTGTGAATAAGAGACAACAAAAAGAGCGAGGATTGAGTTCTGAGGGATTTGTTTGTGCATGGAGGTAATTACTCAGAAGCAGGCTTTGTTTAAGAAGAATGAGAAGAAACTGGCCTTTCTTCAAACAACGACTTAATGGCCATGTGTAACGCGCTACCTCCGACTGGACCCAAAACATTCCGACTTGGATTGATCTTTATCATCTTTGTGAGATTATCTTAGTCTTTTCACCCTGTTCCTCTTCTGAGAAAGTGGTGTCTTTGAGGGTAGCCATTCCAAATTCAGAAACCAAACCAGCCAAATTCTACCCCTTTAAAGCAAAATTCCGCCCCTTTAAGAACCCAACCAGCCAAATTCCACCCCTTTAAGAACCCAACCAGCCAAATTCCACCCCTTTAAGAACCCAACCAGCCAAATTCTACCAATTCAATCCAAATTCCACCCATTTAAGAACCAAACCAGCCAAATTCTACCATTTCAATCCAAATTCTGCCCCTTTAAGAACAAACCAGCCAAATTCTACCCCTTAAAAGCAAAATTCCGCCCCTTTAAGAACCAAACCAGCCAAATTCTGCCCCTTTAAGAATAACAATAATATTACTGTTAATCTAAAGAAATCAGTACGATAAATCTATAAGGACAACGTTTTCTCTTCAGAAGAGGCAAAAATGAATCGAGTACCAAAACAGATTGAATAAATCAGCTCAAACAACCGGACTGAGATCTGAGATTAAAAAACGATTTCTTAAATAATCAACTTTTTAGGAAGTTGCACATTACAATGAATCAAAATTTTTTTTTTAAATAACGTTTATTTGTTCATCTTATAGGCAGAACTTTTAAAAAGTGCCTCAGAAATCACTTTTAAGATTCGTTTGTGTTGATTTGACGAGTCTGAATCGGAATCGTTGTGTTGGTTCAGTTGTTTGAAATGATCAAACACGACAGTGGCAAGGGAAAACCGGGGAAAGACGGGGGGGGGAAGGGGGGGGCACTTGTGAGGATTTGTGAAGTCTTAAAAAGCAGCCTAGACGATCTATGTAAGAATTAAATCAAATAAAAAGGTTCTGAATGAATGAATGCTTTGTTGTCGTTGGATGTGAAATACAAGGGAAAAAAAAGCTAAGCGATTAGCAAGTAACGAGCGCACACGGACACCCAATAAACATATATCAGGGTGTAAGGGTGCGACAAGAATGTAAAAAAAGATTAAAACATATATGAATGGTGGCGTTAAGGTGCCTAAACGTGTGTTCAGAACGTCACGTGATTTAAATCGGGAACAATTTCATTATTCCCTTTTTAGAGTGGTGTGAGTGCACATATAGCCATTTTATTTTGTTGTTTTTTTTTAATCTATTTTGGACCCTGGGAACATGCTGGAGTGAAGGGGTGCAGGCTCAGGCTGACCTTCTGAAGACTTGACGGGTAAAGAAGGATGGAGGGATTAGTGGTGGAGTATAAAAACGCCAGAGAGAGAGAAAATCGGATTATTATCAGAGAGAGGAAACATCGGAGCAGGTAAGACATGCACGTACATCTGAACATGGACATCTGTTTTGCGTTCGATTTCCGATGGTGTGAAGGTTGTGTGTTTGGCCTTTGACAAACAGAGGAGGAGCTTCAGGATGACACTAAATTAATACGTTCTTTACATGTGCAGAAAATGTAGCACTTTGGTCATCTGGTCAGTAAACGTGGATCTTTTAAAGTCCTAAGAGCGGCAGGTGAGCTTGGCTTGGAGGACATGGCGTCTCGTCTCCTTCAGGCAGCTTTTCTTATGGAAATGCATAACGAAGAGAGCTGATGCTCCGCCGTGTTATCTCTTATCCACACATTAATAGTACAGAACAGCGTATGAATAACAGTTGCTAGTATCATTTTACTACTTTTGTCTGTTTTCTGTTTTGTGTTTAAAAAAAAAAAAACACTGACCACACATTTTGGGAGATATCATAATATGAAATATCCCATAATTAACTATCCCCTATCTTTTGTTTATAATATATTATAGATATGTGACATGTTGCAGCACCAATAACACAGCTGGAGCTACCCGGCCATTCAGCTCGTGGAAACGTGAACATTTGAAACAGTTCTTAGTCATAAGAATTTAGGGTCAAACCAAAAGCAGGAGCTTGGGGGGGTGGCTTTATATATATATATAACTTATATAATAAATAAAAAATTTCAGAGATTTCCTGAAACATTTCTTTTAAAAATGTGTTTGTTTGTTAAGGAAAATTTCAGAAAGTTTGTGACTAAATATTTATTTCAAGAGAGCTATTAGAGAGAGCTTTTTATTTAGGTTTCATTTTTCATGTTTTTTTTTCAGGAGGATTTAAAATTGTTTGTTCATTTCCAGATATAATAATAATAATAATAACAATATATATAACTATAAAATAAAGTGACATTTTTTAAATTGTGATTGCTTCTATTAGCCATGTTTTCTGGGGTTTAAAAAATGTCTCCCATTTCTAGACCTCATTATTATTATTATTATTATTATTATTATTATTATTATTATTATTATTATTATTATTATTTTAAAAAATTATTGTTATATTCACTGATATTATTATTATTATTATTATTTAATTGTATTATTAATTGTAATTATTATTATTATTATTATTAAATGTATTGTAATATTAATTATTGTTATTGTTGTTATTATTGTTTTTTATGATTACATTTATTGTATTATTATTAATAACAATATTATTATTATCAGGGAGATTTTGTTACAGTTAGCACCGATCCATTTTCATTACTTTTTTTTAGGGAAGAGGGATTTTTTGTTTTGTGCTACATTTAGAGATGTTGTGTTCCTTTCAGAGATGTTGTGTTACATTCAGAGATGTTGTGTTACTTTCAGAGATGTTGTGTTGCTTTTAGAGATGTTGTGTAGCAGCTACGTTGTTGTACAGATTAAAGTTACACAACAGGACTGACAGGAGTGACATCAGCAGGTTCAATCAGATCCACCAGATTAGCAAGCCTAACGAGATCAAAAGTTTAAAGAAGGAAAAGAGGTGGAGGAGGAGGTGGAGGAGGAGGGTAGTGGGGGTGGATAGAGACAGTTTATTAGGTACACCTCCTTTGACAATCACTTTGTAGTTCTACAGGTAGTACAGACTGTAGTCCATCAGCCTGTCCATCCATTACCTAAATGGTCTCTAATGGTCAGGACCCCCCCCCCCTCCCCCAGGACCGACACAGTTCAGGAACTATTACTGAGGTGGATGTTGAACTGATCAAATTGACAGAAACAAGAAGGCGCACTGCACCCTGGTGGTCTGTTTCGGTATTGCTCTTGTTTAACTGGATCGTCAGTAGTTTCCTTCCAAAGTTATTTATTAGTCATTTCTATTCACAGTTTGTATTTTCCCTTGTGACTACAAGTGTCACGAGACACGTTTTTTTTTTTTTTTGCCCAGCCTGTGTCTTGTACTCTAATTCTAATTCGTTTTTCTTCTAATTACTTTATTTTGTTCTTCCCAGAATTTGAAAAGCAACAGCACGACCAGGCCAGCCAAGGTTTAAGGAAAGGGTGCACGTGTTGCTCGACCTCCCTGTCTCTGCGTTAATCAGGATGAACTCAGCGCCCCCTGCAGGAAGTGCTTTATCGACTCCGTCGGGCACAGTGGGCCCAACCACGCCCAAAAAGGGACCGCCCAAATTCAAACAGAGACAGACACGTACATTCAAGAGCAAGGCGCCCAAACCCGGGCAGAAAGGGTAAGACACGCACCAAAAGCTGGTTCGTTCTTCTTTCCCCCCTCTCCTACCAGCACCACCTGTTCAACCGGCGGCACCGGTGCCCCGCAGCGGGAAGGTCCCGGGTTCAGTCCCAGGGCGGGGCGGCCTGGCTCCTTTCTGTGTGGAGTCTGTCCGTCTTCCCCGTGTCTGCGTGGGTTTACTCCGGGTACTCCGGTTTCCTCCCACAGTCCAAAAAGTGTTTTAGGTTAATTGGTGTCTGTTAAGTGGCCCTTAGTGTGTGTTCATTCACTTAATCATTACATTCAGTCTGATTGATTATTAAATCAAATCAAAATCAGGAAATATGAAACTGCTTTTGTTTTTTGGGCTGATGTGACTCATCTGCCAATCAGAGCGATGATTTTTTTTTTCCTCTTTTCCACTTTTCCACCTCGCCTTGGCGTGAAGCTATTCTTGTGTTATTTGGGCGTTTTTTTTTATTATGCGATTATTATGACCTTCTTCCATTCAGGTTCTTCTTTCTGCATATTCAAAATTTGCTAAAACTTGAACGTGAACGGAAAACCCGTGAGTTTTCAGGATGGTCCATGTCCAGATTGGCCAGTCCATCACCGGGGAATGAGCCTGCCTTTCCCCAGTCCAGAGTCTCAGTCCTGACTGGCCGCTCTGACAGTAAATAGGTTATGGTGCAATTCTGGGCCGCGCCCACCTGAACAGCAGGCCACAGTCGGGCCACGTTGTAACTGACATTCTCATTGTGGCTGGCAACATCTGGACCAAATTTGGTTACCAATCCACCTTTAGTTACCATCATTGAGACGTTAGTGCAGAAACCGATCCACATTTGGGCCAGAACTGTCTGGGCACCTGGTCTCCAGGCTGGCTAACTGGCCCAGGGGTACTAGTGGAACAGAGGGCCTAAACTTTTAAACCCATGTCTTTCAGGTTTGGTGACGACATTCCGGGGATGGAGGGACTCGGCACAGGTGTGTTTTAGAGCACAGATACACACAAACACACACACAAACACACACCCAGTTCGGTATGAAGCTACCTAGCCAAAGACCGACTGGACAATCAGACTTTACAAAAGCTGGGGCACCCCCCCCCCACCCCCACCAAAAAAAAAAAAAAAATGAAGGAATCACACCCCGAATTCCAATGAGAAGTTCAGGTAAACACAGCTGTGACTAACGCCCTTCTTTTTTGCCCCTCCTCTCAGATTTCACCGTGGTTTGCCCCTGGGAGGCTTTCGGCGACATGGAGCTCAGCGACCTGGCCAAATACGGCATCATTTAAACTCCGCCCCTTCTCTCTCCCGACCACTGACTCCACCCCTTTTTCACCTCCTGGCCTGATATAAATGACTGATGTGTATACAGTATACAGTACGATTAGAGGATACTCACTGTCATGTTTTTATGATTAATATTACGAATAATATGATTATTACTAATTCTAATCCCATCATATTTTATACCGACTGTTGTTTCTGCCTCGAGACTACCGTCGTACCGGCCGTGCAACCACGACACGGTCCCGCAATGCAGCGTGACTGTTGCTCCGGTGGCGTGGTGAGGTTTGAGTTTGAGAAACACTTCCTGGTTTGGTCAATTTCCACTTTCTCTCTCTCCGGCTGAAAACATTCGGTTTATGTCATGAATTATGGGCGCGTGTTTGGATTCGGCCTGGTGTAGAACTCATTAAAGTTTATATTTTCAATTAAACGATGCGTTTTTTTTTCTTACTGTAAAAAGATCAAATGCAGAATCTCTCATCCACACTCATACATTTATAAATAAACAATGTACAATCCAAGCCATTGACGCTCCCGTTCATGTGTTCTCGTTAATACTCTTATCTAATTAGCCACTCCCATGGCAACATCTCAGCGTACTTAGTCGTGCAGACGAGATCAAGGCGAGTTCGGGAATCATCCCAAAGGAGAAGAAAGGCGGTTCATGCTTGTTGGTATGAGTATTTTAGAAACTGCTTGCCGTTCATCTGCCGGGGTTTTCACACACAGCGCCGCCTGCAGGATTAACAGAGAACGGTCCCATGAAGGGGCGGGTCTCTGGTGAAAATGCCACGGTGACGCCAGAGGTCAGACGAAGAAGCATGGAACAAGTGAGCGCAGGGGAGCATCTCTGAACGAGCAACGCTGCGTCAAACCTTGAAGCAGATGGGCTACAGGAGCGGAAGATCACACCGGGCGCCCCTCCTGTCATGCGAGAAGAGAGGATGGATACTCGAGTTCACACTGGAGAGAAGATTGGAAAACGGTGGCTTGTCTGACGAGTCCCGGTTTCTGTTGTGACCTTCGGAGGGTCGGTCAGAATTTGGGGTAAAAACAACGAAACAGTGAAACAATGAAAGCCTGGATCCATCGTGATTGTGTAAGCGGTGCAGGCTGCTGGAGGTGTGGGAGCATGGGTCTTTTACGAGGGCTCCGTTTTAGCTACTAAACACACCGCTGTCAACTTATGACCCTATGACCCTTTGACCCTATGACCTGTTCGAGGCAAGTTAGCAAAGGGCAGACTGCTTCTTTTGTGGTTAGCTGTTTAAGAGGGGAAAAAAAAGGAATCAAAACGGAGAACGGGTTATCTTCAGATAACTTGAGCTCATCTCTGCAGATAAGAAAAAGAGAAACTTCGTCAAAATGTATTACTGTAGCGCTTTTTATAACGGAGCGTCGTCTCAGAGCAGCTTTTTGATCTTATAGGATCTTAAAAAAAACAGTCCCAAAATGAGCAAACCTAGGGCGACAGCGGAAAGGAAAATCCCCGAAAGTAGAAGGAAGAAACCTTGGGAGGAACCAAGACTCGAAAAGGGACCCGACCAACATGGGTGGCCCGGATGTTCAATAAGTAAATATTTATTAAAGTCATAGTGAAATTAAGTCAATAATATATTTTAAATCAATAATAATATTCAAGTTAGTCATAAAATAAGTAACAAAATAGATTTTAAAACACATCGTCTCCTAATAACTGAATGACTGAGGGAGTTCCTGCACTGGTGGGACTGGGATCTGTTGATGGAGACCAGTAGAGGTGATGCTGAGGTGGAGGAACGTCTAAGTGGGCGGTGCTGGAACCGGAACCGGAACCTCAGCTCAGAGAGAAAAGAGAAAATGTCGTTACTTATGGGTTAGGAGCTCAGAGTCTGTTAATAATCACTGATACCATGTGCAGTAAGAAGCTCCGGCAGCACTACTATAGCAGCATAGCTCATCCGATCCCAAATTTGCCCCACACGGGGAAATTTCATGCACTAAAAACCATAAAAGCTTCTCACAGGAATGGTTCCATCCTTTGGTCTTGGGGCCACTTATAGTACTCAAAGTACGGCCCAGACTGGAACTACACCCTCACTCAGGATAACATCAAAACCCATACAATGCTAAACACCAGTTAGGGCCATGGAAGAGGGAAAGGTGCTCTGCTAGGACAGGAACACACACTCCAAAGCTGGCCCTGCTGTGGGAGATGAGATGATGACCCAAAAGTCTGAGCCTGGTTCCTCTCAAGTTTTGTTCCTCTTCATCTTCAGGGAGTTTTTTCCTTGCCACTGTCGCCCTTTGGCTCGCTCATTAGGGACGACAGAATCCAATTTGTGACACTGCTTATGTATAAATGTAAAGCTGCCATGCGACAACGTCTACTGTAAAAAGCGCTACACAAATAAAACTGAACTGAATTTGGGTTTTTTTTGGGTTTTTTTGCTGTAAAAGTCTTATTTAGTACCAGAACAGAAACACTTGTTAGCAGAACGAAAGATTGATCATATAAAAAAAGAGACTTTAGTAAAAGAGCAGGAACCCTGTATTAGAACAGGCACATTATATAAAAGCTTCCTTTAGTACCCGAACAAAAAAGGCTTCTGTATTACAAAACGAACCTCTGTTTTATTGTTTTGTTTCGTTTTTAACAGTTGGCAGAATGAAACGACAGGTTTCTTAAAACAAATGCAGTGTTGCTTTTACAAGAACACAACAGATGGGTTTTTTATTATTTAGAATCCTGTTGTTTTATAACTTTTATAAGCTTTATAAGTGAAACATTTGTTTACAGTTTACTTCCAAAATGACACAAAAACTGATTTTTTTTCCTTGTGTTTAAAGGAACGGGGGAAACAAATGTACATTTATTTTGAAGTTCATGTTTCCATTGAGTGATGTTATGTTACATCACCATGAGTCACTTTTGGATGGAATATGTGGTGGGTTTTTTTTTGTTTTGTTTTGGGGTTTTGGGGTTTTAAAAGCACACCCTGTAAATGGATTTGAAGCAGTGGGCATGGTGTTCAAACATGAGCTCTAAATAGCAATTTCGGAGATTTCTTGTGTAAAATATCCTACTGTACATGAAACTCTCCTCATACGGTGTGTTAGGGTGGGTGACGTGAGCAGTGCGTCACCCACAAAAAAAAAATCTCAAATTAAAAACATCGTGTGAATAAAGTGTAATAAGGTTATTAAATAAAGTTATTTCATGCTGATGGATTAGAAGTGCCTAAGCAACTGCACAACGTTTGTTTTCATTTCCATCACCATGGCGATGACTTCCAAGTTTCGTTTCACTCTCTCCTCCACTTTGAATAAAAACTCCCTTTCTACACTAAGACTTCCACTGCGCGTCTTAATCCAGGCGTAGAGCGGAGAAAGAATGAAATGTGAACCTTATTAAACGTAACAAACCGAGATCTAAAGTACAAGAAATTGTATTTTTAAAAAATATCACTTTGTGACGGGATTTGATAACAATTTGATTTTGTTCATTTTATTAGATTATAATTTTACCCATCTGTATTTTTGTTCTGTTCAGTTTTCTGCCTCACAGCAAGAAGGTCCCGGGTTCTGTGTGTCCCCTTTCTGTGTGGGGTCTGCATGTCCTCCCCGTGTCTGCGTGGGTTTACTCCAGGTGCTCCGGTTTCCTCCCACAGTCCAAAAACATGCGTGTTAGGTTAATTGGTGTCCCTTAGTGTGTGTGGGTGTGTGTGTGTGTGTGTGTGTGTGTGTGTGTCCTGCGATGGATTGGCTGGCCCACGGCTCTGCATGGATTAAGCAGAGGATAATGTTTGGATAGAGGAAGGTGACGCTTAAAATAAAGTGGATTTAAAGGAAAGAAAACTGTTTCATGTTTAATAACAAAGGAGGTCTGAATTTCCACCTTTCCAGACTCTCCACGCAGGTTCTAACACGTGTTTTATTCTCTTTTTTTTGTATTTTAGATCTCGGTTGGTTATGTTTATTAAGATGTAAAACCCATTTAATCTCTATTTTCCTCTGTCTATAATAACAGTGGAAAGTAGAGGTGCGGACCGTAAAACACGGTTTAGACGCGCAGTAGAATCTTAGCGTTGAAAGCGAGGCCGATGTTTTTTTCTTTTCTTTTCTTTTTTTTTCTTAGACAGGGGAGAGCGTGGTTTCTCTTCTGCAGGTCTCTTTCGTTTCCTCTGAAATCCAAGACCTCGAACACAAAGACACGCTGAGGTTTGCGTTTCGAATGAACAGTCCATAAAGGGAGAGCGAACAGAGGACACATCTCATCCTGATCCGTACAAACACAAAACTCCAGACAAGCGTCCGACCTGTAAGTACCCATCTAATGAAATAAAACTGGTACTAATGCACAAAACGTTGCTTGTTACACGCGACACCATTGCAGGCTTGGTTGTGTTGCTTTTCTACACACCTTAACAGAAAGATGCAGAAGATTTCCAGCATGCTACACACAGAACATGATTTGACCCTCAAAGCATTTAGGATAACAAAACGACACATCATTTCACGAGTGTTACCCAAACTTCTGCTTAACGTTGCCTACTTTTACGTCGTGCATAATCCCATTTTTATTTACGCAATAATGCACACACCTGTTGGAGAGGGCAAAAAGGCTGAAATAATGAATTACCCGAATTGTTAAGCTTTGTTTTTTTGCTCAGATTTGCTCAAACGAAACACTTACAGGGAAACATCTTCATCGATCTCAAAAACCGACTGGGACAAAAATCGGTTTCGCAAATTTCGGGTGGAGTGCAAGCCGTGCTAAGGTGCACCCGTGTTCGCTGTTTCAGTTGGGCAACATGGTTTATGTCAGAATAAATGCCAGGCGTGCCCAAACTGGTCACAGTTACAGAACTGAACTGGTTCCTCCACTAATATGAACTGCCACTTTCCATGAGGTTTGGGCCTCTTTTGGATTCCTGGGTCCCGGGGAGTTTTTCCTTTCCGCTGTCACCCTGGGTTTGCTCAGGTGGCCCGGTGTTCCTTTTGATGTTTGCAGTGCTGTATTGCAAAAAGCGCTGGGGGAAAAAAAATGACTTTAATCTTGATTGGGCGGAGCCAGCCGAACAACTTTCCACTCGAAAATGGGGCCGGTTCATGAAACGATATCAAAACTGAACACAAGATGTGTTTTTAATAGGCTGAGAACTAACCACGCTATTAAAAATTTGTTGTGATATTACAATCTTTTAGCCTATTAGCTTTCCTTTTGGAATCGTATGAATGTAATGGTTTATGTAAGTGATTACAGTATTGGTGGGAATGAAAAGGAGGCTCTAGTTCCCCTGTTAGTTCCCACTTAATAGGAACTACTTTTTTTTTTTTTTTTAGCTAAGCACCTAGAAATGGTCCGGGCGGAGACAGGGGCGCGTAGTGACCGTGCCCCCTGTGTCTGGATGGTGGAGAATGAATCTGTAGGAGCTGCTCCAGCCATCCAGAGCCTCTTCACTGTGTGTGTGTGTGTGTGTGTGTGCCCCCATAAAAACACTGCTCATAAACACCTCCTAACAGCTAGTTCAGATGGAGGCACTTGCGATCAAAATGCGATCTCTCACTGCACTAGATCTGCACTACCCAAAAGTAGCTTCTGAGAGCCTTTTTATAGGGCAGCACTATAGGGGAGGCACTTTTACACCCTGTTATGGAAAGACTCACAAGAGGGTGAACTCAGGGCACGCCTGTAAAATGATTTACATATCTGAGTAAGACAGAGCTGCATGGCCAGTAGAGGTGAGCGATATGGTCCTAAAATAATATCACGATATTTAGCACGATATTTCAACAACATACAACTGGAACGATATATAATATACGGATATGAATATATATATATATAATATAATATAATACATGGACATACGCCATACTCCGTGTACGTGTTACGTAAACACCTCGGTTTTATTGCCTACGATACGATATGGCACCTCCCCTCTGCTCGTGCTTGTCGGTGGATCAAGCGATCCTCTTGACTGGGGGTCTGCCTGGGCCATCCAGAGCCTGTTCACCGTATGTATGTGTGTGTGCGTGTGCCCCCATAAAAACACTGCTCCCAGCACCCCCTAACTGCCTAAACAAAATGTCCCTCCTGCTTCTCCTCAATCATGTGCCCCTTCTCCGGGCAAAATGTCTTTGGTTTTGTATCGTCGCGGGACGTCTAGCACCAACAATCACTCCCCAAGAGCTAAACAAGCGAAAAGTAGCTTCTGAGAACCTTTTTATAGGGCAGCACGATAGGGGGACTATGCTTTTCCAGCCTCCTTTGGTAAGAGAAGAGGGTGAAGTCAGAGCACGCCTGTAATTACTTACTGTTCTTCCTTTCTTCGTGTGTCCCTTGAAGCTACCGCTGGCATCATGGCGCTGGACTCGTGTGGACTGATCTGCAAATGGGTGATCATCCTGTTCAACGTGATCTTCGTAGTAAGCGGCTCGTCACACGTCTGCTTCTGTGTCATCTGAACGATAAACAGTATCAATTAGAAATACAGGAATAAATTAACCTCGTTCTTTCACATTCAAACCGAAAATATATCACATAATCCATTCAAAACAACCACAAAGCTGACGTTTTAGTATTCAAACACACAGCCGTGTAAATACTCCATTGATACAGCGCTCCCTCGCCACTGCCCGCTTCTCCTTTCGCAGGGTTTTCAAAAAATATGAATGGAAAAAGTATAGGGCGGATTTTCGCTGTTTCCCGGGGTTTAAAAAAACTAATCATAATATTTATAAACAAATCTATAAAAAAAAATATGAATTCTAACAATAAGGGAATGTTATAAATGATAAAATATTAGGATTTACACTACAATAGCGCATTTCCTCGGCGGATGAATACTCACCAAAAACGGGAAGTAAGACCAGAGCCACGCCCGCCTGAGTCTCTACTCGGCGACGTGACCAGTTTTTATCTGCGGTTTTGTGTTCTCTGTTTGTGAAAGTTTCATCATAGACCGAATTCATTCGAGCTCCTACGATGGAACCCGAACGTTCTGCCGCTAAAATACTCTATAAATACTTACATAAACAGAGCGTCCCTACTTCGCGGATTTTCGTTTATCGCGGCTGGTCCTGGAACTCCCTCCATCGTCCTATATGTGCCTCCAATAACTTGCCGCTCTGGACTCTAAAGTCTTAACGTCAATCTATTATGTTATTTATTTCGAATTTTATTACTCATTTATTGATTAAATTCAATGAACATCCGGGCCACCCGTGGAGGTCGGGTCCCTTTTTTGATTCTTGGTTCCTCCCTTGTGTATTCAGTTTTTTCCTTGCCACTGTCGCCCTGGGCCTGCTCAGTTTGGGATCGACCTTTTAAGGTCCTTTTAAGAAGATTATAAGGCTGTTTTGAGACGATGCTCCGTTATAAAAAGCGATATAGAAATATATATATGATATATTTAAATACAGAAAGTCCCCACAATAATAATAACTCGTGCACTGGGGGAACCGTTAGTTCTCAGTTAAGTTATCAGCTTAAAAAAAGACATATTCTTTATTTCTATCGTGGTGTAGGAACGGGAGCTTATTAATAAAGTACTTATGAACTCATTAATATAAACGAAATCTTATATATTACTAATAACATTACATTTATCCAGAGTGACTCACAATTAAGACTCAGGGACCCGACTGTGGCAGAGGTGGGATTTGAACCCCGGACCTTCTGGCCCGTAGTCCAGCACCTTACCCCCTGGGCCACCCCAGTCCCGGCGTAATTAACGACATTACTCTGGTTAATTGATATCCAGAGTACAGTCAGTGATTCCTATCCAAATGGACACCACGCTATAATATTCAAACGCAAGGACCTCGTTAACATTTAAATTAACATAGTTAATTAACGTTCCAACAGTACACATGGGCCATTAATACTGAAACCCGTCACACTGTGATGTCACACTGTTACCACGTCCTTTTATTATAGGCGAGCTACATTTCAAATTCATTCTAACTCCTCTTTCCGTCAGTTGGTGGGTCTGGCCTTATTTGGAGGAGGATTTTATCTGCGTCTCACTGCGGGGGACATGGTTACCAACCATTTCGTCGCCAGTAAGTTCTCACGTTTCAGTTCATTATTGAAAGACCCCAAAATCCAAAAAAAAAAAAAGAGGTTTATTTCATTGCAGACATTATGAAACTGGGATATTGTATTTTGTTTCCTGGTAGACGTTATTTCATTTGTTATAATTATATTATATAATAATAATAATAATAGTAATAATAGTAAACGTTTTGCTCTCGTCAGCACAACTTTTCGGATTTTCTGACCCTTGATAAAAGCACCAATTCTCCCGGGGATCCCAAAAATCCTCCCATATCCCGCTGACCCGCTTTGTATCCGCTCTAAGTGGCGACTTGTGGCTTCTTTTTCTTATTCGCTTCTTACGCTATTTGGTCTGATTAAACATAATTTTGGTCCAAATAAGCGAATAAAATCACACGTATAGAACAGGATTTGTTTCGGTACTTTAGGATTCGGTCCGAATAAGCGGCTGCTCCCATTAACCGGATTCGGCTGTATTCATACGTTACTCCATAGTACAGTTTAGTACAGTGAAACCTTGGAATATGACTTTGTTCAAGATTGCAATCAAATTTTCCCGACTTATGGAAATAGTTTATTTCTCCTATGTTCAAATGTAATTAATTATTGCACGTAAGAATAAATCCAATAAAATAAGGAACTAAGTGCCATTTCACTTTATGTAGCCATTTAGGAGAAAACAGTTTGAGCACATCTTATCACTGGGAGAGCACCAGCGAGACTGAGGGTGTGTCTGAAATAGCACAGGCTGATTATGCATAATATAATCTAATGCACGTCTATAATCGCACCCCAATTCTTCTTCTTCTTCCTCTTCTTCCTCCACTGGATTTTTTTTCAGTATTTGCCTATCCATGTTGGTGCGTTATTGCCAATGAGGAAGGCGTTGAAAGATCTCTCCCTGTTTATTATTTAATGTTGTCTTTAGGTTGCTGCTTTCGGAAGGCAGAACTTTCTTTATTTGGCGTATCGTACTTTATAGAAATATGGTCATGAATAAAAGTGGTTTAGCTGGGTTCGGCTGAAGTGAATATTTGCGTTCAGGGGAAATTGGGCATTTATAAGTTTTTCTCTTTTTCATCCATAGACAGAACAACCAAATCTGAGGTGACTGAGCTGTCCACTCCGGTGATTCCTGATTACATAGCGTGAGTCGGCTAGTCATTTTTATACCTTCTCTCAGCAGCTTTATCTGTGCGGTCAAATCCTGTTATGTCAATGAAATGGTTCGGATAGCGAGTATTCAGATAACAGGAGCACAGAATCCATTATTTCCTATGGGGAAATCCAAACCTTGTTCCTGCGCGATATAGCAAACGTCATCTGTGGATTAGGAATTGCATTTTTCTTAATAACTGGGTTTTTGTTCGTGATTAAAGGTTAAAACGGCCAAGGTTTAGGTTAATTCAACTCTTGTCCCCTAACGATGACTCTAACGATGATTCAATTCACAACAGTTCACCATTCTATTTTTTTTCATGAGAATCAATATTAAATTCGATCAAAGACATTCCTTTTTGTAAACGAGGCAAAACCATGCCTGTTTTTTTTTTTTTTTTTTAAATTATTTTTAGACAAAAACTTTAGTCCCCTGACATTAAAATACATATAAATAATACAAATAAATAATAATAAAACACTTAGAACGGGATATACAACTGTAAGCATGACATATGGTTGCGCCCTCTGGTGTTGAAAAAATGTAACGCGGATCGGACAGTGTGTGATGATACAGTCCCCCCCTTTAGCTCTCAGTACATATGCACTAATGATATGGCTGTCTATTGCCGCCGTGTTAAACGTGTGTGTGTGTGCGTGTTTGAGAGAGAGTGTGCGTGTGTGTGTGTTTGAGAGTGTGTGTGTGTGTGTGTGTTTGAGAGAGAGTGTGTGTGAGAGTGTGTGTGAGAG
>JAUZST010086114.1:0-20009 GCA_034779995.1 Parotocinclus haroldoi
TATCTATCTATCTATCTATTTATCTATCTATCTATCTATCTATCTATCTATCTATCTATCTATCTATCTATCTATCTGTCTGTCTGTCTGTCTATATATCTATCTATAAGACTGCTTTATTTTACAGAACAGTTAAATCACTGAGTTTACACTACTGTTCAAAAGTCTCAGGTCACCAGTAGTTTAGATATACTATTGTTTTAACAATGGTATAATAAATAAATATATTGGATTGGATTAACCGTACAGTCGCGGCCGAGTCTTGATCACTTGATGGATCATCGATCTCCACATCGATCTCTGTCTTTCATCGATGTGATCCATGAGGTATTTTGGCAGAATAGTGGAGTAATGACAATTTTTTGAGACACCAATTAGGCTAACATGCATGTCTTTGGACTGTGGGAGAAAACCGGAGTACCCAGAGTAAACTCACACAGACACGGGCAGGACATACAAACTCCACACAGAAAGGAGCCAATCCACTCCACCCTGGTATTGAACCCGGGACCTTCTTGTTGTGAGGCAGCAGTGCTACCCACCGAGCCACCATGCTGCCCAAATAAATATATATATATATATATATATACACTATATATATACGCTTACACTGGCAAGTAAGATGACCTCTTTCACGCAAGCAACCTACGTGAGCAGAATCTTGCAGCTTCATCAGGATGTCAAGTTAATGCTTCTGTAATCTGAAGACATTTGATCGAGAATCAAGAAACTACTTTTTTTCATAAGGGGAACACATGAAAAGACCCAAGACATGTTACAGCTCACAAATATCGTCAGTGATGTCAGTGGAAATTTCTGGGCCATTACGGTCATTATACCATTTTGAAACATAACAAATCTAAAGGCTTAAGACTTTTTGTACAGTACTGTAGGTTATCTTGTAATGAACACTCTCGCTCTCACTCTCGCTCTCTCTTTATATCTCTTTCTCATTTCTTCTGTTTACATGTCACATACCTATCTCCCTACTAACTTTGTGATCATAGAATGCTGTGTAGGATTGAGGTGTTCCAGTTTTCCATGCGTCAATTGGCTACGGGTAATTGCCCTCTGCACCTTCTACATCCCAAAAAATAACAAACACTGGAAGCTCTTTGGTGGTCAGGCAGACATAACACAGTATCCAGGAAATTGGGAGATCTGCTGTTTTAAACGAAAAACAAAAACGTAATTCAGTTATGTATGTCTGTTTTAATGGACGTTCTACAAGTTTAGCATTTTATGTAGTGCATGCAGGGGTTGGATTTCGAATGAAGGATAAGTATTGAAAGCAGCAATACATAGCAGTGCATCTTATTGCGACCTTAATTATTGTATTGTGTACTGTGCATTTATGTCTCTCTTTCTCACTTTCTCACTACTGTGGTAGCTTTGAGGAGGCTTTTTTGGGTTTCTATTCTGACTCAGCAAGTTTCTCATAAATCGTAGGTACTGGATGGGGAGTTCTGCAGGGACTGCAGTTCTACAGCTGTGAATGCATATAATTTACAACAAAGAAGAGACTGAATAGTAATAAGATAAAGGTTAATACCATGGGTTAAAATAATAAGTGCTGTTTCACGACCATCTGATCAATGTCTGTTCTCTTTAAAGTCTTAACAATTATTAAAAAAATATAATAGTGAATAAAAATGACTTTTAATTCCAAACGTTTTTTATTTCCATCCAGTGGAGCTGCATTTAGCTGCGTTACCTAATATAAGGTATTTTAATGTCTAACTGAGTCTAAGGGTGGGGTTAGTTGTAGGTGTAGCAATAATTAGCTAGCAAGAGTATTATGTCGGTGGTAATTCTTTAATGAATAAAATAAAATGTCAAAAGTGGGCTAAAATGCCTGTACCCCTGAGGGGCAGTGTCTGTGCCCCTTTGCCGTTTCAACCTCCCTTCTTCCTGTTGTTTATATACAATATTGAAATGCTACCATCTAGACAGCACATATCACACCCTCCATGAAATACAAAACCCCATCAGTCAGTGAAGGATTTATTCTTCTTTCATACTTCAGTGTCATCAAATCCACCACTGAACTATTTAAATACATGATAATGTACAGAACAAGTACACAATAACCATCATACACGCCAAAATATAAACGTGGATGGTGGAATATAAACATAGCTAAACAGTCCACTTGGAGAAAAACGAATTTACAGAACAGGCGGTCACATTTTAAACACTTTCAAACTTTAAGCAGACCATATTTTTTTCCATTTCACTTATTTCATGTCTTCTTGGCAGAGAAAACTATAAAACTTAAATGTCCATGTTAAACACAAACATAGTTCTGCTAGTAGTTCCAGAAAGTAGTAGTCATGGAACTAAATGAAAAATGTGTTTATAAAAAAAGTATCATGAATATTTATGCCAGTTATAATACACTTGTTCAGGCTGCAATGTTAAGGAGCTAACAGAGATTTTGTCCTTTCACAATTTGTTGTGTCTGTAACAAACAGACTCCAATCAGAGGGTCGTTAAATGGTGCATACAATGGTGTATTGTAGAACATAATGACTAGATACATTGTAGCACCAATCTGCTATCTCAATGCCTCGATGACACATGTTCGGCTAAACCAGGTACTATGAGTGGTATTGTCTGAGGTGAGGGAGCTGGACTCCCCCTATCATCCCCCCAGGTCCTCAGCCATGTAAATTGAGTTAAAACAGGTTAAATAAAGGAATGGAATTGTGTCAGTGTGCCCATATTTGTGTAAGCAGAGCAGTGTCTATTATTAAAAAGCTTTCATTTTGGATTGTATGTTTGACAGTGTTTTGAGTCTTTTTGCATCCCAGTCAATGTCACAAGCAAAACAGCCTGAGGTGGCACTGTGAATATATGAATTACTTTTAGGACAGCGCGGATAGAACGATAAAGGCAAATCTGCACTTGTCCAAACAACACTTATATAACCTTGGTGCTGTGTGTTTCCTCTGCTGAGGAATTCAAGCAAGCAGTGGAGGAGGCAGCAGACAGGGCAATATCAAAACTGACAAAATGACGTGTATGTGTTTAGATCACACACAAGCTTGCTGAGCTGCTGTTCTCTAGATGATCATTAGTGACAGTCAGGAAAGGGCACAGAGGAAGATACTGTTGTTGAACCATGATATTAAATGTGACATTTTCTGAAATGCACCAAACACCACCCAGTCAGACTGTGAGAGCAAACGAGAGAGTCAGGGGCACAAGCAGGCTAGAATGGGTGGCTGCTTTCTTAGAAAGGCACTCTCTCAAAAATAACTATACAATTATGTGGAATCAAGATAACTACATGCAGGGGAGGCAGCAGGCAGACAGGCTTTCAGAAGGTAACGTGTGATTATGTGCTAAGCAAAAATGGAAAGTTCCTTTGCTCTACACACTGCTACAGGGCTAAGAGGGTGCTTGGGTTCTCATAGCTTTATGGTGTACAATTCAAAAATTGCAGATGGTAGTAAGATTTGAGTATTGGGCAGGTGGTATATTACTGTAAGCAGACTGGAGGAGTTTATGCTGGATATATTGAAAGGAAAAATACAGATGTTTTACTATTTTAACATGATCCACACAAACCATGTCACAGTAAGCAGACATGTAATGCAAAATGGTGGGATAATATGGATTTAAAACATCATTGTGTGAAGCCCTCAAAACAAAGACTGCTTGGATTCATGTTGGGTCAATTTTCATTTTTAACTTTCCTTTTACTTTAGTATGTTTTGTTTTTATTGTACTTTACTACATTTTATATCAAATATTTTACTGAGTGGGTGGCTCGGTGGGTAGCATCGCAACAGCAAGAATGGCCCGGGTTCAATCCCAGGGTGGAGCGGCTTGGGTTCTTTCTGTGTGGAGTCTGCATGTCCTCCCTGTGTCTGCATGGGTTTACTTCAGGTTCTCCTGTTTTCTCCCACAGTCCAAAGATATGCGTGTTAGGTTAACTGGTGTCTCTAAAGTGGCCCTCAGTGTGTGACTGTGTTGTGTGCCCTACGATGCATTGGTGCCCCATGTAGTATTGTTTCTGCCTTTGTTTACGGAGTTGCCAGGTGGGTGCCAACTGGCCCGTGACCCCGTGTGAATTAAGCAGAAGATAATGGATGGATGGATGGATGGATGGATGGATACTCTACTGAGTAAAAAACTAAATAGATTATGCAAAAAAGAGTGCCCCAGAGATCAATGTGAATGATGGGCAGGAGAACAAACTGGCAGTAAGATCACAAGAAAGATGTAGCCAATTGTAGAGCCAGTCTGCAGAGAACTTTACTGAAGTTGAACTTAAAGGAAATAAAATTAACTCTAGCCTCGAAGAACCACTTTGTTTTAAAGTGCATGAAATGCAACAACTTCATTATGTTTTATAATAGAGTTTTAGTGGTTTCTTGAAAATGTTTTACGGGATGGTCTGCAGTAAAATGACGCATCATACCTCCCTAAATTTTATATGTAATTTGTCAATGTTTTATTTTGTATTTTATTTTATATTGCAGTTTAAGAATACAGCAACTACCCCATTGTCCTTTGAAACAACCCATTGTCCTTTTTGCACTACACAGGTAACTTGTAGTTACTCGTAGTTACTTATTACTTGTAGTAATTTTATCAGACTATTTTTACTTTTACTTTTACATGTAAACACATGCTAACAGCTAATGATAGCACTAGCACGTAAATAAACCCACACACAATGTCACAACACACATACACACTAACAAAGGGAACAGGACATGAGAATCTTAATACAAACATATGCTGATAACAAGGGCAAACAGCAGAGCATGAAGACAATGCTGTCCCTGACAGCTAATACAAACAACCCAACAATACTAACCACACAAACAGTGCTACGAGTGTCACTAATATAACCCCAGTGCCAATGGAGTTGAGACTGTGTGTATATTTACAAATGGATAAACTTTATTGTTTTTTCCAAATATTCACTCATTTGAAATTTGATGCCTGCAACACATTCCAAAAGAGTTGGGACAGTAGCAACAAAAGACTGGGAAAGTTTAGGACTGCTCAAAAAACACGTTCAGAACATTTCACAGGTGAGTGTCATGACTGGGTATAAAGGTATCATCCCCGAAATGCTCAGTCGTTCACAAGCAAGGATGGGGCGACCTTCACCACCATGTGAAAAACTGCATGAGCAAAAAGTCCACCGGTCTAACAGTCTGCCACAGTCTAACATTTCTAATTGTGAAATTGAAAGGAATCTACAGTCTACCATCCGTAATATCATCAAAACATTCAGAGAATCTGGAGAAATCTCTGCAAGTAACCGGCAGGTCCATAACCAACATTGAATGGCCTTCGTTCCCTCAAGCAGCACTGCATTAAAAACTGACATCATTCTGTAATAGATATTACCACATGGGCTCAGGAACGCTTCAGAAAACCATTGTCAATGAACACAGTTCACTGCTCGTTCTACAAGTGCAAGTTAAATCTCTACCATGTAAAGCAAAAGCCATATATCAACAACAGCCAGAAACGCCTCTGGCTTCTCTGGGCCTGAGCTCATTTGAGATGGACTGACACAAAATGGAAAAGTGTCCTGTGGTCTAACGAGTCAAACGGTTTTTGGAAATCATGAATGTCGTGAACTCTGTGCCAAAGCGGAAAGGAATGTTCGAATTATCAGTGCAAAGTTTAAAAGGTATCTCTGATGGTATGGGGGTGTGTTAGTGCCCATGGGTAACTTGCACCTCTGTGAAGACACCATTAATGCTGAAAGGTACATACAGGTTTTGGAGCAACATATGCTACCATCCAAGTAACGCCTTTTTCAGGGATGTCCCTGTGTCTAAGCAAGACAATGCCAAGCCACATTCTACACGTGTTACAACAGCGTAGCAAAAAAGTGTGAGCACTAAACTGTCCTGCCTGCAGTCCAGCCCAGTGTCCCTGGTGCATTATGATGTGCAAAATAGTTGATGAACTTCAACTACATCAAGCAAAAATATGAAAGAATTCCACCTATAAAGCTTCAACAGTTAGTGTCCTTAGTTCTTAAAAGGAAAGGTGATGTAACATAGTATTAAACATGTCCCCGTCCCTACGTTTTTGGAATTTGGACTTCCATTCAATATGGGTTGAAAAGGATTTGCAAATCATCGTATTCTGTTTATATTCTGTCGTATATTGTTTTAAGCAACGTCCCAACTTCATTGGAATTTCGGTTGTACAAACAGTGCAAAAGCCCACAGACAGTGCCAATACAAACTGGAGTCAAGAATCCCCACACCAGACAAGGAAATGCACTGGACGGGAGTATTTATAAGGAGGGCACAGCAAGCTGCAATTGCCCAGCCTGCTGTGGAAGATGAAAAGAATAATGGCCCAGCTTCAAGTCTCAAAGTTGCCTTTTGGTTGTGCCTAAGTGAGGAGAGGATGATCAGGCGGTCTTTCCATTTCGCTGTCATCAATGGACTATCATCATGTAAAGGGCATCTTTATGACTGCACTTTGTGTGCTTTGGGGATTGAAGCTGGAGCTCTCACAAACCTGACCAAGATTACTTTCAGTAAAAAAAATCCCACTTAAGCAAACAATTTTACAGTCATTGTTTTGATATTTTCAATCATCACTTAACCAATATTATACGTTATTATGTTAACAGAATATACATATTAAAGCAATCAATACTAAGGCAATTCATTTGGTTCAGAGGCAATTGCTAGAAGCAGCTCTTCCTGAGCTCCTGGGTTCAAATGCCAGACTGGGCTTACAAGTAAGATTCTAAAGATGAACTCCGTTTTGGCTCATTTTCTCTCAAATGTATTTCTGTCTCATTTTATTTCTCATAAGGAAAGTAGAATCACCGCAAAGTTTCTTGGAGTACGACAGAGCACTCATTAAGCACTAAATATTACTATAGAAAGCTCTGTGCTGTCACCAACCAGTAAGAAGTTAAAGGACAGCAGCGTAATGTAACTCCAAGGATGTATACTGTATACCTTTGATATCCATTTTCTTGATTTAACTTACTGGCTAATGTTTGGCACTCTGGTGTTCTTGTGATATTAATTACACAGTGCCAGATATTAAAAAGGGCAGGTCTTAAACAGTCTAACGTCATAGTCTAGTGTTTCAAGCCAGCATTGGAAAAAAACCTTCTCTCAAGATGTGTAATCTTGGAGAGCAATTACGTCTAGCCCAGTAGTTTGTTTAAGCCAGTTAAGTTCTCAATTAAAGTTGGAAAAGCATTTCTTTGTGGACTTTGTTTAGAAGAACAGAAAAGGAAGTGGAAACTGACTTCTGGGAGACATGGAAACCCATGAGTGTCATAAGCCACCAAGGTGTTTATTACTGTACAACCAGTTCTTCTACTACTGCTTGTCTCTGGAGGTTCCATTTCTGTATCAATGACATTATGAACATATTATCAGGGTATCGTGTTGAAATAACAGAAACCAGAAAGTGTGTATAGGTGTATATTAATTTGGTAATGTTATAATGATGATTTAATATTGGCCTTACGCCTTCATCATAAGGGCAGTTCGCCAGTGGGTGAAAGATTCCACAGTATGGGACACACCCACTGTAGGGTGGGTAGGGAGCATAACGATTTCTGGGGGGAATATAAAGGGGGATTCACCCAGGTGAGTTGATTTCAACTTTGGTCAAGCAGAGACAGCAGTTGGCGGGCCTAGGTCGCTGCTGGAAGAACATAGGCGAGCCAGCAGGAGTAGCCAATTAGGCGAGAACTGGGGAAGTGCAGGCAGCCGACTTCACGGTTGGTGTGTGGTGGCATATTTTATTGTGCTCCCCTAGTTACCACTGACCCATCCTTGATACATGTTATGTATTAATGTTTGTTATTGATGTTATTGTGTGGAAGTTATGCTTTCGATATCACTGCCATCATATGCAAACAGATGTCATAACACCTCGCAGGTCGTTATACTTTGGACGTACTTTTGATACTTGTTTCTTTTGTAGTTTGGTGGTCATGGAGTGTCCTATCCTGGCTCTCTAGTCGTGCCATTTTGGGGTGTAGTACAGTGTGGTGACCTTAATAAAATGAGGTGGTTAGTGGTGTTGTGAAGCTGTAGGATTGAGGGAAGAAGGGGGGCTTTGGGTTTGGGCATTTCCTTGGCCACACGCTTTTCTTTTTTGGCCTGCGATCTGTTAATTTGTGTCTCTTGATTAGCCTAACACCCCACACAACTATTAATAGCACTTTAACTATTAAATGTTTTGGTCTTAATGTCTGTTTAAATAACAATTATTTGAAATAAAATTGGTGTTAAAAACTGGTATATTGTTTAGTACATTGGTATTTATTGGTTTGGCTCTTTCACTCTTTTAATTGAATGACCTGTGACGGGGTCCTCTTCCCCAGAATATAGGGGTGGCGTAGTCACTGTGTTCTAAAAAATTGGGTGTGTGCAGAATTGCAAATTTGGTACTTATCGTGGAAAAGTCACACCCCATATGAGTACTGATCTGCTACATATACATCAGGACGCACAATTAAGGGAAAGCAAACCCTCTTTTACACATAGGAGCCAAATTAGCTTTGGAAAATACCATCCTTCACTAACAGACAGAGCAGTCTTAATTTCCCTTGTCCCTGGCACGAAATGCATTTCCATTTATGGAACCTATTTTAGCCGTATTAGGTTTTAAGCAGCCCTTATCATGACATGGCAGTTACATGTGGAATTTCTGACAGTAAAAGTTGACAATACGTTATAATACACATAATCATAGACCCATAATCATGTGGTGGACATAGTAGGACAGACAGGCAAACATTGAGTTTATGACCCATGGAAAGGGACATTTTGCCAAGAGAAGAAATGTGTGAACTGCGTCTCTTGGTTCCTTAACACTGTGGCTTCTCAAATGTTTCTTGCAATGAAAAATACTTTATATCTTGTATTTATTTATAAGATGTATTTCTTTCTTTATTTATATTTATAATGATGTGTTATTTAAATCTAAGCAAGTTCATCCCAAGACAGATGTATACAGAGTAAATAAGGAAGTATGTGGGAGTAGGAATATGAACAGAGGAGTGAGAGGAGCAAGCTTAACATGACGAGTTAAAAACTTAGAGGAGGTCACCAGGGATTAATGAAATGGATGCATGCTTGTGCAGATTTTGCTGGCTTCAGTTCCTGTCTGACTGTGAAGCCAGAGCAGGAGAGGGAGCAAGAGGGACAGGCAAACAAGAGAAACATTGTATACTGGCTGGCACAGTTTCGAGGCCTACTTAAGGTTTAAAAGGATGGAGATGGGGCTAATGGAAGGACAGAACACTGAAAACAGTGACGTTATCTAGTGAACAAAGCTAATCAGGCTTCAGGGTTGTGTTGGCTTTTGTACGCTAAAGGGGAGCTCAGAAAGGTCCTCAGTTGGAAGCACCATGTCTGGCTCTAATATCTGCCCCAGAATTTCTTACTCCCTTCTCCCCTGCTGCTCATGGAGTGAGTGACTGTATGAACACTGGCCTTATGTTCTGCCAACAAAGCAGCCAATTGGTTGCAATGTCTTTTTTTTCAAGCTCTTCGTGCGAAAAGCCAAACAATCATTTCCAATGCTTCAATGGTAATACTGTAGTTCACATAAAAGATGCCTCTCTCACCCCTAATTTAACATATAGGTCCTTAGTCTAATAATTTCAGTATTTCTGTTTCGCCACTCAATGCAGTTTATCGTTAAAAAACATATTTTTATGAACCATAACTGTTCATATTACTAAAATCCCATTTCCTGGTACCAAGGCAAATAGTCAATATCTTGATGACACTCAATGGTAGGTACCCAGCATTACACATTTTTTATTTTATTTACTTTATTTCTTACACCAAAACAGCTTTATCTGAATTGTGGTTAGTTAGGATTATGCATAGTGTAGTCGTTAAATCTAGGTCTTACATTCAGCTATGCTTTTGTGATTGTGCATCAGTTAGAGCAAATCCAATGTCCCCATAGTGTTTCTGAAAGCCTGCTTATGCTGGTCAGGGTCTGAGGGGGTCAGGAGCCCCCTAAGGTCACTACGGTGGTGTTCTAGCGTACTGTTGTTGCATCACCCGAGTGCACATATTTACTTGCATAGTACATGATTCTCAGGCGTATCGTACAAATTATAACCTTCTTTTTCCTTGTCACATGGACACAGGGGTTTCGTGTCTATTTCACAAGAAGGGAATATATGTGACCTGGATATAATGCTAATTTGTTGCAGGACTGGCTAATGATCGCTCTTGCAGCCCTGGAGCATGATCCTCCTGACTAGGGGACAACCTCAGACACACACCAATCACGCCTGCATGCAACGATCAACTTGATGTTTTTCTATCCAAGTTGTAATAATAAACTATAACTGACAGGACATCATTTAGCAGTAGTGGTTTCTGTTCCAAGATTTACACAAAGAGCTAAAATGTTAGACCATTGTAGGATTTTAGGCATGATTTTATTTTTCATGCAACATATTCTAAGTTGGTTTAAGATCTGAACTCAGACTCAGTCGTTGAATATTAAGGATTGTCAGGATAACAGTTTGGTTATTTTCCTTCTGTTTTAGGTCATTGTCTTGTTTCCTCATCAGCTTTTATTACATCTGGAGTGACAGGCTCTCCTGTATCATTTCTGAAACAATATTTAATTGTTGTTTCCTGAATGGCTGGAAGGGCTGCAGACACTACCCCGTAGGAGAATGTAATCCATGATGTTTTATCCATCGTCTTCATGATTGAGATTTTGGTGTTAATGTCTCATGCTTTCTTATGTGATCTTAAATGGAGACTTCAGCAATTTTATGAGTTTTCTGCTGGATTGTTTGCTGTTATGCTTGAATTTTTTTCACATCATTCAGCAATTTACACCATGTTCATGGTGTTCAAGAAGATAACAATATTACATTCCCTCCCTTTTAGACAGTTTGACTTATTGTGAGCTGACGAGCTCAATCCTTTGACTGATTGCCACACAGAGGGGTATGGCTGTGCCCTCTAAATTTTGTGTGTGCCCCAGTACACCAAGCAGACTAGAAATGCCCCTATGTTAAACAATGCTGCGACCGTGGTGTTTTAATGTCTATGCTGCATATCTGCTGTCAGTAAAGCTATATAAGGTGTAAATGAGTGTATAAATTCATATATTACCTTATTAAACCTATAATACTATACAGTAGTGCACTATACTGTATAGTATTCCAGACTTGGAATATGGAGTAGTTAGAATGTAGTCAGAATGTATTCAGTAGTTAATAGGGAACGGTTTATTATGCAAGACTGCGTGTGCATTTTATAGGATAGGGCAACACACTCCTCCTTCTTGAATCATTAATTGGAGTGTGGACTGTAAAGGCTTAGGGTTTAGGGTATTAGTTTCATTTTAGTTGAATTATTAGGACAAGCTCATTTTCCACTTTTTAAATAAAGGCAGAAACCCAGATTATCTTGTAGGTGTAAATATTCATAACTTGCTACATGTTTGACCTGAATGTGTGGTGTAAATCACAATCGATTAAATTATAGAAAAAAATGAGGTTTTTATGAACATCATTACCCAGCAGCCTCTACTGAGAGCTAAACCTTTGTAACCATACTATTACTGAATTTATTCAGCATCAGTTGCTGTATTAGTGACAACTGTTCTAAACAGACAAAAAGATGTTTATTTAAACCTTATTGGACCAAATTACATTAATAGCACATTTGTGAAAAGTCTTACTTTGCAGACATGGAAACATTTAGCAAACCAGCTGTAATATGAGCATTGATATCAACAAAGCACTGGAACTGGAAGGCACTCTCTTTAAAACAGCAGTCTTGTTGTTAGAATAAGCAAAGATACTGCAATGGAATGAAACCTGGACTAAGAAGACTGACTGAAAATAAACAAAGGATACAGCCTACAGAAACATTAGAACTGAGCAGAAAAGAGAGCCAATACTGTCCTGAGAAATGCAGCCAACTTTCCCAAGTCATGCCTTTGAATTAAATAGATGAATAAATAATTCAGTTTAGTGCATTTTATAGTATAGCAACTCAAGATAAAGCAGAAACGTGTTCATGCATTTTGCAAGGCTTAGTAGATCTCGTTAAGAGTCTGAGGCTCCAGTTTGACTCTCTGAGGATCGTGAATGCAGGAGAGAGCAGCTCGGGGGATCCTGTTCACATCGATGTAGTTGTTCTCCAGGTGAAGAGCCAGCAGTGGAGAATTCTTATTTGCAACTTTACAGACAGACTTCACAGGAATAGAGCTGGAACACATAATTGATGTACATTAGTTACATGCACAAATACATACTATAACACGTTTGAAACACATTTCAAATATGATATATATTTATTCTTATATGTTAATTGGCATGTCATCAAATTGTGTGTGCTGTGAAATGTGGCGTTTTGTTTGACTCCAGAATTGTTGGCAGCTTTACCAAGGAAACACAATGTTTTAAAAAAGGACGTCATTTGGCACACCTTCCACAAATGGGTAAAGTAACTTTATGATTATGAATCTGAATTGGAGTCTGGCCACAGCTACAGCTTGAAAATATTACTATGACCTTCTACAGAGAGGAAGGACAAGGGTATGTACAGTATCTCACAAAAGTAAGTACACCCCTGACATATTTATCTATTTTATTATATATTTTCTTGGAGCACTAAAGATGTGGCACTTTGATACAGTGTAAAGTAGTCATACCACAGCTTGTATAACAATGTACATTTGCTGTGCCCTCAAAAAAACTAAACACACCGCCATTAATGTCTAAACCGCTGGCAACAAAACTGAGTACACCCCTAAGTGAAAAGTGTCAATATTTTGTGTGGCCATCTTTATTTTGGCACTGCCTTAACTCTCTTGGGCATGGAGTTCACTAGAGCTTCACAGGTTACCACTGGAATCCTCTTCAACTCCTCCATGACGACATCGCAGTGGATCTTAGAAACCTTGTTCTCCTCCACCTTCCGTTTGAAATGCCCCACAAGTGCTCAATAAGGTTTAAGTCTGGAGACATGCTTAGCCAGTCCAGCAACTTTACCCTAAGTTTCTTAAGCCAGGTAGTGGTCGTCTTGGAGGTGTGTTTTGGGTTGTTATCATGTTGCAATAGTACCCTGTCACCCAGTTTCCGAACGGGGGGCTCATGCTTCGGTGTGTCACAGTACACATTGGCATTCATGGTGCCCTCATGAACTGTAGCTCCCTACAGCTGGCATGACTTTACTGATGGAACTCTACTCACACCCACCTGATAGTAACTTCTTATGCTCAATTGGTGGTAACTGTACTGTTGCTCACTTGGTAGTAACTCTACTCACACTCAACTAATGGTTTGTTTGTTTGACTTATTTAATGTCACTATTGGCAGAAGCCATATCAGTGACGCACACAAGGTTATATTTATTCCTACCCAAGGTTATCTCAAGACCAGTCATATACAAAATGTAGAGTTTACATACATGTCTTTAGACTGTGAAAGGAAACCTGAGTACCAGGAGTAAACCCACAAAGACAGTGAGGACATGCAGACTTCACACAGAAATCACCTTATAGTAACCCTTCTCTTATTCACCATGGTAACTCAACTCACAATCACCTGATACTAAGTCTACTCAACTCACCTGATGGTGTCTCAATAGTTGCTAATCTGATGGTTACCTCTTATCACACTCACCTGACTGTAACCTGACATGTTGTTACCAACCCAATTGTAACTTTACTCATGCTTACTTGCTGGTAATTCAACTGATGCTAACACTATCACAACCCTACTGATGCTCACCTGATACGGTTGTGATCCAGCCGCAGTGTGTGAAGTTTTGTGAAGAGGCGAATGTTGGGTGGAACCCTCTCCAGTCCATTGTTGTCCAGGATAAGCTCCTCCAGTGTTTTGTAGGCACCACGGAAGGCCTTTCCAAGCAGCCCTTGCTCCATCAGCTGGTTGTGAGAGAGGTTTAGTGACTGAAGCCCTGGCTGTAGGTGGCTTAGGACATTGGGAGGAATGGTCTGAATGAAGTTATGCTGCAAAGACAGCTGCCGCAAACCTCTGGGAATGTCAGAGGGCACTTCAAACAAGTGGTTGTTAGACAAGTCCAAATACTCCAACTTCCTAAGAGGGTGAAACAGACAGAAAATGAAGTTAAATAATACAATTTATTATAAAAATGTATGGGTATTTCATATTCTGATTATAATAATGTCAGGGGCTTGGGTGGTGCAGCATCAGTAAACCACTGCAATGACCCAGGTTTGAGTGCCAGCAGCGCCTTCCAACTTGGTGAGGTGTCCAACAGTCATGATTTGCCAGGAATCAAGGAGAAAAGGATGGAAAGGAAAATAATAAAGCACTGGCTTCTCATCCAGGATGCACTATTAAATACATCCAGTAAATTCACACCCACCAGGGCCATTCGGGAAAACCAGATTTAAGGAGACTGATAATGCACATCCATATTTAGAATCTATTCAGTTACATTTGTAATGTAAAAAAAATATGTTTTTTAATATCTATTTACCCAATGTTTTGCCTGTGATTGTGTTTCTTGTTCACAAAATGTTCACTACATTATATTACAAGATTAACACGCTAATATATTATATTCAAATCAAAATGCGTATGTTACTATTCAGCTAGAGCATTAAGAGCTGACAGAGGAGAGAAAGGTTGTATCTCCAATCTAACTACCAGCATCAATACATTTTATGATTTCTTTATTTGCGAAACCTACAATTAAGTACTAAATCTACATTTGATTACTCATCTTGACAAGGAAACACAAGTTGTCATTTCTTAAATGTACATACACCCACAAGTCCAACTATGTGCTGGATGTGCTCTCATCTTCATTTAAGTAACTAATCTTTATATAAAATATTGTCATTACCATTATTCTGTACATTACATAGAATTTGTGCCAATTTACAAGAACTATGGCTGCAAATGAACTGCAAATGGTTCTTAAGGTTTTGCATAAATATAAGCAACCTAGAGATATACAATTTTTACTGAGTGTATAACATAGTATAATATGTAGGAGACATGCAGCAGCCAAAGCACATTAACACCAAAGTGTAACAGATGCAGCTTTTAGCAGAACAAAAAAAATTGCTTTAAAACATTGAGATTATTATGCTATAAGCCGAAATGCTAATATTCACTAGAGAATTACATACGCTGGAACAAATTCACCCATTAATCACTGTACTCCAAAGAGTGATCGAGTGTAAAAGTGATTCTGATTTTCATAATTACTGGATGACCTTTGAGACATGGATTGTTTTTCTTTATGGATTTGCAGTCCTAGCCCACTGAGAAGCAGAAAACCTGCTATTACCACCATATGTCAAATGGCTCACCAGTGCCAGAGTTGTGTGACCTGGCTTACACAAAGGTGTCCGCTCGCCAGGACAACCCCTGTCATAGATTTCATCTACTGCAGTGCAGTCACACAACACGATTTAACCTAACCCCCCTTTTGAACTCCAATTTGGCGATTTGGGATCCAGGTAGGTAGAGTGGGATGAGAAAGACTACTGCTGCTGTTGCATTCTGTCAATTCTATGTATATTTTCATTTAGAAAAATGATGTTTCTGGTTACAAACCATTTTTCATAATTTGTGAATTACTCAGCTTCCTGCCTACCCAGCTGTGTGCTGCTGGAAGTCCCCTTGGCAAAGGTACTTTATGTAAGTAATAATGAAAATGTGCTGTTTGAACCATGTCTATTTTATTGGTGCCTAAAAAACACACAAGCATTGCAGCCCTCTGATTCACACTATTATCATCCTGTCCCCAAACAGACCCCGGCGTATCCAGCTCATAAGCCAGTGCAGTGTGTCTTTTAAACAGAACCTACACTACCCATCAACCCTCATTTCTCACTGACACATTTTTGCTAAAAAATTTGTCCTGCAGGTCCTTCACCCCAAGAAGCTCCAGTTCCCAGCACAGTTACATAGTTAGTGGACAGAGCTGGGTCACTGGAACAGGAAACTTGTTATAGCTTTAATCCGCTTTTTCTCCAATTTAATAAATACAGCATATAAAGGTTTTAAAGCTAGAACAGGAGCATATGGACTTTTATGCAAATATGTTTAAAAACCTGTTAAGTGAAGCCTAAACCAAGAGTTTATGGGATAAATGCTAGGTTCTCTAGGAGGGGCAGGAGGCCATGTGTTTTTAAGTGTGACCAATGTACTGTGAGGAGGAAGGAAAACATTATGTGGGCTGCTGTGCATGTAGTATAGGGAAAGGCATAAAGAGATGAAAATGAAGGGGAATGGGAACAGTATGATTTTGGCTGTTGAAGTCATTTTGACTTTTTGACATTTTAATACATATTCTGGTAATAGAAATGTTCAATTAGAAAGGTGGCTTTTAAAACCAAGTATGAACAGTGAGAATCTGGGTGCTCTGTAGAGTGAAAAAGATGGTGGGAAGCTACAAAGGTTTGGGCACATCCAAAAATTACACCCAAAACATGGGGATAAGTGTGGAGTTTGTACGTCGGTCTTTTCTCCTTCTTAAAGGGTTTCTACTTTCCACTTTTTTAAAAACCTGATTGTAAGGTCAGCTTTTGGTGTTAGACAATAACCCCTGGCTCATGTTTAGCACGCCGGTGCTTTTTCAAGGTATCCGATGAAGGTTCTGTGCAAACCAGCCAAGTTCTCAACCAAAGTTGGCAAAATGATTTTCTATGAACTTTAAGGACAACATAGCAGAAACTTGATAAACTGACTTTTTGGAAGCAGAAACCTATAAATATGATATATTATATTAGCTGAGGTATCAGGTCAACCTTTTCTCCTGCCTTTCTCCTGTTTGTCTATGGATAAAAATACAAAAACGTATGCTTTATATTATGACTGTGCTACAAGTGAGTGTTGCTGAAATAATAAATCTCACTTATTAGAATTGGGTGCCCACAAACATTTGTCTATATAGTGTATGTGAATGGGGAGAATGGGGATGGTAGTTTGACTGCATTTGGATCAGGGAGCAGATTTAGGAAGCTCATTTGGACTGACAGGTGCAGAAGCTTAGCACGAAGATAAAAGCAGTTACAGTTTGAACTGAGGGAGACATCCAAATTTACACTGACATAATAGCACAGTGCTGAATTGTCAGAGTACATCACATGATAACACACACGCATCCAAACATCAAAAAGCTGGGAATATTATAGTTTACTGACACTGAGTGAGGGTGATAGTAAAATTGTTGGGATAATGAGATTATGAGAGCCACTGTGACAGATTCTAGATTATAAACCACTGAGAAGCACTCAAACAAGGCTGCCAGATCAGCAGCAATGATTACAATGATTAAACTTATTTTAAGAACGGTTTAAGCGCGAGTAACGAATTGATAATGGGTGCAAAAATGATGAAAGGAGTTTAAATATGAATAATGACCTCATGGGCACAGGGATTTTAGGCCTTTTATTTGAGCAACAAACACTCAAACACACACGGGCAAGTTTGTCTTTTTGTCATTGTGAGGACTTTCCAAAGACATAATATAGATAATTAACCGTAGATAATTAACGTCACGCCTATAATGAAACTCAAGCCTAACCTTAAGCTTCAGTAAGCTATAGCAAATAGTTTGGCTCTATTGTTTTTTTTTTTTCAAAAGAATGGTTAGGTTTGTTAAAAAAAGAACGGTCCTCATGATGATATATAAACGTGCCTTCTCCACATGCATTAACACACACAAAATCTGAATTACAATTAAGTGTTTTCATAATATAGGAATTTCGTAAATAAATTCCATTTTCAGACCTAAATTGACAGTGCCAACCATTCAGTTCTCTTTTGCATTGCCCTTTGTTAAATAATTTTAAAAGAAAGATGCGGGACATAAACATAGTTTGTGTATGACGTTTGTCATTTTAAAGGAACGTCTCATTTGTCTGTGATGCGAGAGTCGAATCACACAGATCAGCCTACACCTTTGCCCTTTCCTGATCCCTAACCAACCCTATGTTCTGCCAGCATAAGTTGGCCTTCCAAGCTACATGACAGCCCTCCAAACTCACAACTCATCCTTATTACAAAACACGTCTAACCATTGACAACTTTATATCCACTGTCATATTCACTTAATAGCTTTCGTTGGCCAGTGACTGAGGAACAGAG
Organism: Parotocinclus haroldoi; assembly: GCA_034779995.1. Classification (NCBI taxonomy): domain Eukaryota; kingdom Metazoa; phylum Chordata; class Actinopteri; order Siluriformes; family Loricariidae; genus Parotocinclus; species Parotocinclus haroldoi. The sequence goes on from JAUZST010086114.1 coordinate 18,113, forward strand.
ATGTGTTTTGCAAGTTTGCTCCAACTTTATCAAGACACACTCCATCTGCTTGGCAGATTAAAAGGGGTTCAGCAGTTTTTGTTGTGCTAGCTGTCAGTTCAGTGAACTTACTGGGGCACTGATATTCACATCCCCCTGCAGAACTATGGCCCTTGAGTATGAGGCTGTCATAACGAAACATAACCTAGTTCAATTACTAACCATGTAAAACAGACTCAGGCTCAGTGATTCTGGGACACTCGCTCTCATGGTTCTACTGAACGGGAAGGATCTTGCCTGGGTAAAGTGTGCCCTCTAGTGTTCCTGATTTTTTTCTAGATCTTTCATGATTGTCAAGAAAATAGCTTTGTTCAATAGTGGTTCAAAATTGTTTCCCAGTTAGTTTGTGTTTAATGTGAGACAATATATTCTGTACATTATTAAACTTGGAGCCGAAAGTGCAATATGGACTACTGCAAATTATATCTTTTGAGGCAAAAAAGAGGATATTTTGGAAGGCTTTGAATATCCAGACTTAGGGTTTTGTTTTGTGTTAAACATTTAATGATTTTATCTTAATGTAAAAAAAAAAAAGATTATGTAAGTGAATTTCTCTGTTTCCAGCTTTTCACCCCTACAGTTTACTGTAAAAATGGGTAGTAACAAGCAAATGGTGAAACAGGTTCGATGAGTCCATTTATTTAGTTGCTTGCTAATTATCTGCTGAATAATTTGTTGGTAGGAATATTAAAAGTCTAATATTTTGCCATTTTAATTTTGTCCTGTGTTTCCCATAGAGTGTATATCTATTAAATATCCTTGTGTAGATATTGTTGCTTAATCTGTCTGTACGCAACACTTCTGGGTATTTAGTTGTCTACAGTATATGTGCAACATAAATTACTACCATTTGCTACTACAAGATCCATGAATCCAGAGACTATCCAAGTAAAACATAAAATAACGAATTTAATTCAATGTCTGTTTCGTCTCAGACAACTCAGGTCTTATGATTTGCTGATTTTCTAAATAAACCTAAATATAATATATCTCTGCATCAAAAAAATGTTTGAAAGAAAAAAAGGTGGTTGGTGATTAATAGGAGACACTACATATTAAGTAATAGACAATACATAGAGACAATACATATTAAGTAATATTAATTAATACAAACTACGAGCAAGGTCTGCAGTCCACGTTTTTCAAAATACTGTAACCCTGCTGTTGTGTTATAATTTATGCAGTGTCATATTGTCATTTCACAATTAGTGAAGCTGGGCACTTGGATTGTGCAGCAATTTAATATGCTAGTTTTGGGCCATCTGGCCTGGTCAGGAGTTACATGCAGGAATGCCTGGCTGTGCCTGAGGAAGGAGAATCATCCCCCAGCATTGTGTGTTTGTAAACACAAAAACTATTTAAGATTCATATTTATTTGATTAAATTAAGCTTTCATTTTTACAAAACCAAAGAAATCGTCCTTTTTCTTTCCAGATTTTGTTTCTAGTCAATCAAGATGGGTCAAATCCCAAATGGCCTCCTACTCACAATGTACACTCCGTAAATGATGTATGGCTTTACAGAATCCATGTTGTACATCACTAGAATGACATTTGAGATTCAGACGCACATGATTATTTGGCTGATCACAAAATATAAGAAAAGTAAAGCACATTTATCTATATGTTATTCATGTAAGTCTAAAAACAATGATAAATTAAAGCTACAAAAATCTTTTGTTCTGTTTTTAAAAATGATAGCTCTTAGACATACAATTTACAATTCGGGCCTCGGACACAGTCTCAACGTTCAAATCTCAATTAAAAACATATTTATTTACTCAAGCTTTTGAATAGTATTTCCAAATGTTTACTGCACTTTCTTTTGTTTTTCCCTGAGGTGCTCCGGTCTCTTCTCT
>JAUZST010086144.1:0-20007 GCA_034779995.1 Parotocinclus haroldoi
ACACAAACACACACACACACACACACACACACACACACACACACACACACACACACACATATATATATATAGCAAGTTATAATTAGCTTAGTATTACCTGCTACATAGCAGTTACTCACCTCGTCATTCCCAGACGCCCATGGAGGTGTTTGGAAATTGAGGACAGGAAGAAAGGCCGCGATTCCCAACCAGCGAATGAACAGCTCATCATCTGTTACCATCTCACTGGACAGAGAGCCTCCTGTAGCCCAGATGGGGTTAATAGATATTGTGGTTAAGATTCACTTTGATACTATTTTCAAGGCCTGGTATAGATGGTTAGAAATGCATATAGTATAAATTGTTTCAACAGCAATGAGTGTGAAAATCTAAATGAAATAACAGTTTATATGATTATGGGTATGTGTAGGATGAACAACTCTTGTATTACCAACTACATCGGGAATGAAGAAATTATAGCCCAGCAGGCTATAATGTAGCAGGGATGGAATGATGCCCTTCAGGCCAGCATAACTCCAGTCAGACTGAAGTGCACGCATACGGACAAACAAAGGTATATGGCTGGACCTAAGCCCAGAGGAAAACAAAGAAGAAAGCTTGTTTTAAAGGCGAAACAGTCAAACATTTGGAAATTTGAAATAAGTGATTGCAGTGATGAATAGAGATAGTATATATTATGAATGTTCAAAATTTGATTTAATGTAATGCTTTTAATTAGTACTTTACATAGCACCAGAATTGTGGCCTATACCTTGTCCCTGCGCTCACAATGACATTGTCTCCTATACTCTGAGCAAGGTGCGCCATGAGTCTGATATACTCATCCCCTGTAAAAGCAGGAGGGGGTCGCAGGGCTTGCTCCTCAACTGGGTTTCCCTCTCCTCCCTCTAGAATCACATATTCCATGCCTAGGTGACTGTGCAGGCTGCTCACTCTCTCCAAGAACCAGGCGGTGGCTTCAGTGTTGGTGATGTTTAACTTGACACAGTACTTTCCTCTATGCTGAGTTAATAACGGAACCTATTGAGATAGTCAGACAGAAAAACAGATTCTTGTTGGCTGTTGGCTGTATTGGTTTGTGGATTGTGTATGCAGAGTAGACAGACATGTACCAGCCGAGCCTCAGAGCCAGAGGGCAAGCCGAGCCAGTAAGCCTGCATTCCATTCTGTATGGATGTCTGAAACTGCCATGAGTCCACACTTATATATGGGGTCAGGGTTACAGAAATGTTCAGAAGCTTTACAAAAGGGAAGTCCTGGCTCTGTCTCTTAGATGTCCTTCTCCTTCCATTGTGGTAGTCATGGTCCTGTAAGCAAGAAAAATTAGATGATCATAAAAGGTGCAGTCTTTCAAAGACTGTCCAAGCATACACACTTCACTGGTCTTCATTAACAGAACTACGGTAACTCCCTCCATCATTAAGTTATTAGGAGATAATGTGCCTCCGCAAAACTCCACTGTAAAAAGCGCTATATAAATAATTAAATTTGCACTGTTATCAGATACAGAGTACTGCCACCAAGGACATATTAATTGGCAATGGACCTTTCTCCACACAGCAGTTTCACTGACATAGTAGTTATATGCTGGCTTCTTCTGTGCTGGTTTAATAAAAATATTTTTCAGTGTTTGGCAGACTACATAACAAAGCAAGGTCTAGTGTGTGCTAAAGTATGTCAATACGTTTTTCACATCACCATAAAAATATAGTATGAGATTGGAATGATTTTTTAAAAACTCCTCAGATAGTTAAACTGACAAAGTTAAGGTACTTGACAATCCAACCACAAGAGATGAAAATAAATGTGCACTAGCGGTAACCTGTATGAAATAAAGAACAAAATGTTTAAAAATTACCAAGTTTCTTACTACACTTCTCTCAAACTAATTTAAAGTGTATACTGCCACTTACTGTGTGGATGCCCTGAAAGAATCTACCAATCTCCCTATTTCAACAATAGGAACTGTTAGTTTGTCAGTGAACAAAATGTATCTTACAGAAAATGTAGTTAGCTAACCTAATTTAAATGTTATTGAAAATATAGTTTAGCTACAAATAAGTTTAACTACATTGCATAAGTTGGCCAGCATGTTTCAAGACCCACGATCCATTATTCAAAGCTACTTACATAAAACATAAACTCAACTCTCAACTCAACAAACTCGTTTGGACCCTGTCTGGGTGTAAGGTGGACTCCAATGCATGGTAAAGTTAATTATAATTCATTTATTTATTTTCTTAACTGCTTAATCTTGGTCAGGTTCATGGGAAAGCCCAGGGTGCAAGACAGGACCAACCCAAGACAGGCCATGTCAATTAGAATCCAAACTTTGTTCCTGTCGTTTTTTTATTTCAACAATCTATTCAAAACACATTAAGTCAGTCCCTTTCTCCACCTGCTTAAATGAAATCTGCACTCAGATTGGCTAACAGGGAAGACTAAGTTACTGTTCTTCTCATTCAGTACATAATCAACAAACACATTTGAACAGTCTTGATTTTGCTTGATTTTCTCCCACTCACTATGCTTTACCTTGTCCTCAATTCATTAATATTATTATTTTTTAACAATTAAAAATTAAAATGGATAGAATGTATGTTTATAGATATATTCAATTGACTTTATGTGGTGAATATAATATAATAAAAAAATGCATTATACTTTGCTTATTACTTATTATCGTAGGTAGATACACTTCAACTGTGTGATAAAAAAATCCAGAAAATAACACTGTATTATTTTTAAATACTTAGTTAGCATTTTATTGCATAAAATAAGTATTTGATTCAATAGAAAAACAGCACTTAATATTTGGCACAGAAACCTTTGTTGTAGGTGATCAAATACTTATTATATGCAATAAAATGCTAATTAATTATTATTTTGAATTATATGTTATTTTCTAAAAAAAATGTAGCTTCTGTCTCTTATAGTTGAAGTGTACCTACGATAAAATTACAGACCTCTCCATTCTTTGTAGGTAGGAAAACTTGCAAAATCTGTAGTCTATCAAATACTTTTCCCCACTGTAAGTAGAAATCCTTACAATCTGCTAAAAGAGTGTTTTGGACACTGGTTTGCTGGTCAACCTGCTTTAGAAGCAAGACTAGCAACACCATACAAGTTTACAACACCATACAAGTTTACAAGTTTACAGCTAAACCAGTACAAAACGAACACATAATATGAAACACACAAGGTCTTCCTGATTGACCAGCAGACTGGTAACATAAGCTGTTTTTTAGTAAAGTTTAAGCACCTTTAACCACAGGGGTGCAGTCAAGCCCTTCTAACCATAACAATCTCATGTATTTAAAACATTATATAAATGTTTCTTTAATGAATAAAGTAAAATCAGAAACATTAACCAATTCAAAATGCTACTCTGCATTTTCTCTACTAGCCAATCAAAAAACTGCTCATTAGAATGACTTCTGTCTACATGCTTGCATGCCCCTTCTGGTGATGTTTTGAAGGTTTCAATTTGTAAGTCTATTATGGAACAGACAGTAAATGTAATACTGCTTTTCCACTCGTAGCAACGCTCATCATTACTTATACATTATGCAAAGTATTGTTCTTAAGCAATGCTGAAAAAGATCACATTTTAATTAATTTCCCATTATTCAATATATACCAGCACCGTGTTAAAAATAAACTAATTGTGTAAGTTCAGAATAATTATTCTTCCTGCAATGTTAAATTCTGGTGTTCTACAAATTATCTCTGCAATAAACAAAAATACTTATGATCATGATTTCAAGCTAATATGGAAACAAGAAAGAATATTAAACCTCAATGCTTTCTTTAAATCTTGGGAAGTCACTGTGATACAATATTTAGTCACTGTGATACAATATTTATGCAGGCTGGACATGCTTTGTTAAAAAGCATGTACAGTCCTGTACAATATCTCAGGGGTTGCACAGGATGGCTTGGCAATGATTATTGTAGTAATCAGAAATAAAAAAGGGGACTGATGTAATCATTAAAAATCATTTGAAACTACTAATCATTGAGAATTTTCTTTGCATAGCTGAACTGAGGGCTTGCTGTCACGCCATAAGCAATTTGGAATGTGAAATAAGAATATGCGAAAAAAAAGCATAAAATGTGAAATTCTTATTAAAGCACATTACCTAGACTAGACTGCCTTTCCTGTCAAAGTAACTTTAGTCAAAGTAATTCTAAGTCTAATGCCTGTAACTGGAGGTCTGTAAATTACCTGATAAGCCTTTGAAGTATTTCAGACACAGAGAACATTATCTTCCTGGGAGCCTGTTCTCAGCCCTTTTCCCCCCACCTTTTCCCTCCCAGTTACCACCTCTGATATTTTGGAAACAAAGTCAGCAACTAAATGAGTAATGGCCAGCAAAGTCCTCATTCCTCTCACTGTCACTGTAGCTGTCAACGTTTTTTAGAGCTTTTTCTCCATTGGAATGGTAATTCTGACAAAACAGCTAAGCATGTTTCAGATAGTTTGTGTGTAAAGCATTTAATTATGGCTTTTGAAAACATGTAAATTTTGCTTCCAAATGTAATATATTAAGATTGATAAACATACACTGACAATTAAACAAAAAACTATTTGAAAACTATTGAACGCATGCATTATTCACGAAAGGCTTAGAAGATGGTGTTATTTCTACTTTATACGCAAATTTACATATTTACACAAAATATACAGTTTTAGACTGCATTTACATTAAACTTCAAATATCAGTGCACATTTAAACTTCTAGACTTATCCACAGACATCATCGGTGTAGCCAACTCAATGGAAACCATTTCCCCCTTCTGACATCTCAGTGAACTTGTATCTCTCTGACCACTGCTCAATGGAAGCAAACCCACTTAGAAAAATGCCTAATGGCCAAAACCAACAAAAGGCAGGAAAACCACTCTTCAATCAGTTAGTCTTCAATCAGAACTTCAATCACCCCAGTTAGTAGCTTTTAATATAAGGTGCTTGCACTCTGCTATACTGGGCTCCCAAAACCTGAGCCAACACTTCATGCTTATGAAAGCAGAATGGCTCAATCCCAGGCTCAGCTTGTGGTATTGATTACACTGGTCTACATTTGAAAAACAAATGCTTTTTGTGCTGACCTAATTATCTTTGCTGATTTTACCCAAATTAAGAGTGCATATTCCAAATATGAAGTAAAAGAATATGCAATATATTATTTAAAGAAATTAAATATCAAGGGTAATAAGAAGTAAGACATAGCACACAATATATGGATGCTCTGGAATAGTTATAAAAAGGTTTGTAATGCTGTAAACACCAGCAATAGTCTGCCATCATGTTTCTAACTGTTTCTTAAGACCCAATTAAGAATTTAATAATAAATTTTATATGCAATGGAGGGAGCAATACTTTCTGAGGATTAACAAGTAGTAATGGCAATAATTTTGGTGTATAATGTTCTGCCTTTGCTCAGCTATTCCAAAGTACAAGAAGCAAGTCCTAGAAGCATCACGATAAACTTAAGCTTGCAAAATAAAGCAATTAAATGATTTTTTCAGAATGATTCCTGTGGATTCATAGGTTTCTTTATTTACCAAGTGAGCAATAAGACACAGATGACTCATTAAGATACTGATGCAATATACAAGCTCCTCATCCATATGGATATAGTTGAGAAGATCTTTCTCTCTGTTATGATACATAAATGTGTTACTGAGAGCAGGTCCTTTTACCCTGAATACAATAATTGCTCTGATGACTTTGCCAGTTCAAGATCTTGATCCAAGGCATCAACTTTTGAGGCCATGAAATCTTAATCATCAGAGTTTTTCGAAAAATTGAAATGACAGAATTCATCATTGTCTGAACTTTCCAAAATACTGAAAAAGTACAGTGAGCAGCCAGTCTTATAGCTGAGGGGAGATTTGAGTACTGGGTGGAAGAGTATGTCTTTGTGTCTATGCCTGTAGTAATTACCATGCAAAAGTAGCAGTCATTAACATTGGTTTGAGACTCTCACCACACCATTATAACTCCAAAGCTTTTTCTCATTCGCATTTCAGCTCCAATCTGCAGTTGTTGCTTTTTACTAGTTGGACTGCCTGAACGCATTAATGCATGGTCTAAATGAAATGCGTTCCTGCCTTACATGTGTCCTGGGTTGCAGGATTGGAACGTCGGGGATAGACAGTGTCATTTAAGCAACAGAGCTTTGATTGTGATGATCATATCTGCTATTTAAATTATTTTATTCTCTTTACAAAATTCATCAGCTAGCTGGGGAGATCTAGTTGATGAAGAGTAAATGTTATGGTATCAGTTTAGGACACAAGGATGCGGGAAGGAAGGAACCCAATGACATATAACAAGAATGGGGAAATAACTAAAAAGTCAGAGCAAAAGGCTCTCCAAACTACAAAACAAACAAAGGGGAAATAACTAATAAAGCAGAGAAAAAGGCTCTCCAAACTACAAAATTAAAAAAGGGGAAAAATCATGCAGCTGTGTTGCGTCCCAAATGGGAATTGCACCCACAGCTGGCGTGCGCGAGTTGGCGCTAATACACGATGAAGCACCAGAGGGCAGACGTGCGGTGAGCACAGTAAAGCACCGATTTGGAACGCTTCTCAAATCAAGTGGCGCGGAGGAGCACCGGAACGCTGGAAGGGCGAACCTGAGCTCGAGCGTGCGGTAGCGCATGAGGAAGTTGAGCCGGGGCACGTCTCAAATGGAGCACATAGCTGGCTGGAGTGAGACTCTATAGGAGCCGAAAGTGGACGGGAATGGGTAACCCTGGATCTGTCCCTACGGGAGCTACGATACCTCTGAGGTTTCCCTCGTACACATCCGTCGGCTATATACGTCCCGCGATGTCACCATCTATATTCGCGACGCGTGTCAGTCGAGCAGCAAACTACAAAACGAGCGCACTGCGGCTTATGTGTTAGCTATGGCACATTCTTTGACACGAGCCTTGGACCAAACGGCCCCGAACATCACTGATGCTCGTACTTATATAGTAGAAATGCCAGGCGTTCATTATCATGTTGTAAATTAAGCACTGGATATAACCGGTATAACTGGACTCTCTGTAACGGCTGCTGGGGCGAGCCTGCTATCGCACCGAGCGTCCAAGGTAAGCCTCGTAACAGTAAACGGAAGATAAGACAAGATTGGGTATAGTGGCTGTTAAACATTAATACTGTAAGTCATTATCCAGTGAAATATTACTCTGGATAGAGAGATTAGGCGAATGGGTAAGTGCCAAACCATTTAGTTTTTGTTTTTGGATCATGAGAGCATAGAGTACTTTTTTTGCTTTTTATTTTTGCTGTTTTTGTTTAATGTTAGCATATGTTTAAATTGCCAGCTAATGGAAGTAAAGCTTTTGTTTTGTTGAATGCTTTCTGTTAGCACCACCTAAACATCCAAATCTCTCTCAATCTACCATCATATTGTTATCAGCATCACATTTTGCATCCTTTCTCTACTTAAATCCGTCGTGAAAGTCCCACCCTGCTGATTTATAGATACATGACACGAGTGTTAGGGTTCCTACCTTTCACCCAGTGGCGTCCGCCGTCCTTGCCCATTGCCATTACAGAGCAATTGGTGAGGCGGTTTATATCTGGTGCTTAATTTAGGACTTGATTGCAAACATCTGCTATCCCCATCACTTAAGGGCGGATTCTAGCATTGTTCGGGGCCAAGTTGTCACACTTGGTCCATATGTGCACACAGCCACTGGCGCGCACGCACACAGGTCGACACCATTGCGATTGCCGTTATGGTCAGCTCGTTACGTCCTGGGGCTTATAGTGCCGAGGGGCGTACGGGGAAAACCCCCCCAGGTACTTCTTCTTTAGGGATACTGAGGGTTTCCCCATATGTACTCGTGCACTCATTGCATGCCTGACCTCACGCTCTTTTCATCCGCCGCACCTAATGAGTCTCACTCCAGCTGGCTGATTTGGGAGGCGTCCCAAATCAGCACTCTATCGTGCTCACTGCATGTTCGCTACGGCGTCTCTCGCGATATGTTTTTACCTTGCTTTTCTTATGTTGGGAGCTTTTGCTCGGCTTTTTCCCCTTTTTAATTTGTTTATATGTTATTTACCCATTATTATTACACGCCATGTGTTTTTCGTTCCCCACATCTTTTGGTCCTACCACAAATCATAACAATGAGTCGCCACCTTCATAAAATACCCTTAGTGCTAAGCAAGCCTGCTAACTTTGAAGTAGTTTTTTCACATTTAAACCCCACTTACTTTGGTCAGCGTCATGGAGAACCTTCAGCAGTCTATCCCCAGATTTTCACAAGTTCAAAGATGAGCATGTACTCGATTTTGGGGTGGCACTTTCATTATGTAGGTCACATGTGCTCTCAAGCTCTCACTTATATACATTTCACAACTTAGCAGTTAAAAAGATGGATACTTATAGCTTTGTGCTAATGATAGTCACATAAAATTTTATGTTTATTATGGTACGGTTTGAAGTTCTTGACTGTACTTAAAAACGACTTGTCTCAACCTGGTACCAATGCATATGCAAATGCTTATTGGTAACTGGCTAACTAACTGCACTGCTTTGCTCATATCTGTCCCAGGAGTAAGAGCACAGCAGAAGCACTACACAAAGATCCAGCACTATCTAACTGTGGCACCGAGGCAGCATTTAAAGAACATTCAGCCCACTGCTCAACAGGTGCAAGGCTCACACCCGCTGACATGCAGAGATGAATCAACCCATAATATGGAACTGCCCCTGGTCCTGCACTGAAGGTCAGAGCCTGGGGGAACACTGATAATACTGCACCATTTATATAAACAAGTCCTTTTGATTGCAGTTTAACCATTTGTGTTCTTTCTGGGTCAGAAAGACACTTAAAAAAATAATGAATAAAAGTTTCTAGTGTCCCTCATATGTCTCCTAGGGGTGACTGACTGTTGTATGCAACGATTCCCAGATCATCACTAACAGTTGTTGCAGTGTGTCACTCCACAAAAAAGACAGGATTTAAGTGCTCGCCATGAGGCCATACTTTGGAATGATATTCTTGATTGCATTTCTGGGCTGTTTGGAGCTTGCTCTCCTTGTGTGTTTCCTCATGGCACTACTGCTGCGCACACCTCTCTGCTAGGCCAAAACAACTTAGATGGTGAGGAATTTGCTGAAATGTCCATTCTGCTTCTCTGAATACAATGATGTGCCCATCTCAACAATCTTTCAAATAAAGAGGTACTGTACCCAAAAGTAGATTTTTTTTACCCAAAAGCATTTTTATGCCCTCTTGTGGCAACACCCAGTGTATATTCAAAGCAAACCGGTAATCATTTACATATCTGCCTGTGACATAACTGCATGCCAAGTTCTGCAGCTGTCCAACATTTCTATCTGGATGCTTTTTATTTTGTCAGTGACTGCATTTTGTGAATGAGTTGATATAATATAAAATACCTGGGTCATAAACAGAGCATCAAAATTAAAGTATTGTGGCATTTTAATAATATTTGCTGCTTCTGTATGATGTCTGATTATTATCTGAAAGATAAGAGTGTCGCTATAAACTTTAATTGTTAATTGTCTGCTTCTAGCCGATGCCTAGTTTTGCAAAAGGGGAAATCACATGTAAATTACAGAGCCACCCACCATGTTGGAGAGGAGAGAGGTGGAATGTTCATCTAGGTTGATGACCCCTTCCCCTAAGTGATGCCTCTTCAGTCGGTTAGAAAAGGTTCTCAGCTCCTTTTCAATCTTCGCCCCTGAGTCAAAATTGTCTGGCAGTTTCCAGAAGGGCAACCTTTACAATAAAATAAATGCAAGTATTAGACGCCAAGTACAATACTGCTCACAAACATTTGTATAATTATTTGAATATCCAATATTTTGTGAGCAGTGTAGTATAGTATGTAGGACAATACAAATCTAACAAAATGTTATTATATTACAATTAAGCAAATGGATTGAGATACTAGTCAATTAGTTATTTATTTATATTTACCGTAACACTGCCATGCTGGGAAGTTCTCGAAAAGGCATAGAGAGCTGCTGTATGAAGTCTTGGTGAACAGTTTTGATATCCTGCCCAACACAGACAGTGTACTGCAGAGGCATTCGCTCCAAACTGGGAGCTGTCTGTAGACAAAACTGCTGTCTGCTCTCCACCCCTACTTGCAGTGGGATATGTGGGGCCACCAGTACTGCCACACCTTTTGAAAACATCCAATATTTAATCAAGTATTCCATAATTCAATACCTGCTATCTACACGTTGTCATGTTTATTGATTGACTTCAGTGCCACAAAATTAAATAACGTCAAAGTAACTAATATTTGGGACAAACCAATCCTATCATTGTTCATATTAAACATATCAGTCTTGTTTGATACCCAGTATATAACAATGTGTTCCAAAAATAAAATGTTGTTCTGCTATTAAAATAATGTATAAACATATAAATAAGTTTTCCCAGAAATAAAATGCATAAATAAGATCAATGACAAAAGTTGTGCTACAAAGGCAATGTTTTAAGTTGGGGTTAGACTAGGATTTGGTATACTGATTTAAAGAGTATTATATATAATATAATAGTTAATCTACTATATGTCAACACCAGAATAGCATTAGTTGTGTGATGTTTAACTGACTGTGTTTATTCCAAACAAAGGACAATTCATGTCTGTTCTGGGAGGAGTGAAGTTCTTTCTTTTAACTACAAACAAGTATCTATATATATATAGACAGACAATATGACAAATTTATATCACGAAAATACATTTGTAATATCTTTGTAATCAACCTTAACAGAGAGATAAACTGAACGTGATGCTAAAAAAATGTAATTACATGCTGATATAGCTACCCAACAAGAGAGGATTTTAACAACAAGGTACTACTCTATTCATTATTCCAGCTAGTGTTTTCAACAGCAACCACACAATTCTAAACAATAATAGACCTAAAATGGATGGGTCCTCATTTCTTGGACAACACATGAATGAGATAGAGATTAAAAAAATCTCGTCAGTTATATCACTCTGATTTGGAGCTTAATGGGCATATAATGGATACAGCACAAACACACTAAATATGCAAATCCCATATTGGCACATCTGATAGAAGCAACATGGCTATCTAATAACCAGAAATGGTAACACTGCCAATAGTATGCAGAAAGCCAGATAGCATGGGGACTTCACATGAGTACAACAATGAAGAAAAATACACTCCATATTATAAAACAAGTAACTGTTGAAAAGGCGGTTGCACCTGGTCAATGATACGATGCCAAATAAAATGGTTTAAAGTTCTTAAACTTCTAAAGTTTTAACCAATACTAACCACTTCATCTGGTTTATGCAAAATGCAGTTAAGCATGTAAATTCAAAATTAAACACTTTTTTTAGATTTATGGACTAGCTGATCTTTGGAACAATATTTCTTTTAATATTTTTTTATAAAACTGTAATAATCTTCTTAGGCACCAAGAACATGTTACATTTTGAAAATGTGTACATTTAGTTGAGAAGTGCACTTTATTAATTTTAAAAAACATTACTGTTCTACTAACTGTAAGTTATATCTGTTATTTTATACTTTTGGCCATCTTATTTTATTTCTGTAGCTCAGATTTGCTGGACCCAGTAAAAGGTTTTTGTGTCCCACTAAAATAATGATGGCAAAAAAATTATTTGTATCCTGTATTGGTGAGCTTCAACTTTACTACAGGCACTACATTTCCCATAATGCCCCAGCATCTTTCCAAAAGCTTGAGTGGATAACACTTTCAGACAAAGTGAATTTCTTTAAATTTTCCACATGGAGTAATGGACATCCACAAATATTTAAAAGAAAGTCAGTCACACTGCATCTACCAAAACCACATATTATACCACTAAAACAAAGAAAAAGTAACAAAGGTGTCGGCTACATTAGCTTACACAAAATTAATGCAATTACTAAATAAAAACCTTTAGTGTTTATTTGCTCTTCATTTCTTATTCATGTCAGAGTATTACCCACTTTAGTGTTAAATCACATAATCCATTAAGTGTTTAAAAGGCTAATTGTTTATATGCAGTTATGCCCCTATGACTAATTGGCAAGCAGAGGTGTACAGCTGTAAAAATGTGTACCCCAGTATATATATAAGTAGCCCAAAAATGCCCCATAGAGAGGTTTAGCAGCTGTTCTGGCTTTGCAAATTAGTTAAAAAAATCAACACAAAAACATTGTGTATTATGATCCAACTTTAACAGCATTATAATATTTTGCCACATCACCTCACATAATGAGCAGTACAAGAGAGATTTCTGGTCGGTGACATGTAAACAGCGGACCAACATTAGCACATCTCTGGCTGGCTAGAGGGTGCCCAGGCATCTTCATTACCTCTAAATGTGTCTAGGCCACTCTGGGAAGAGTCTCTGGTAATTTATGGCACTTGTATTTTAAAAACATGTTGGCTACTTAGAATTTTTTATAGTAAACCCTAAACCTAACCAAAGAAGGAGAAACCTGTTTACAGTTGCTCTGCGAGTAAAAATAATTTAATATTTTTGTAAAACATGCACTATCAGCATATTATTGGTTTAAACATTGTACACAAGAAATGGAGCTAGAAACTGTTAATTTCATGCTGATTGTTTACTTAAGAAAGCCTTTCATGTGACCCATTGTCAGGGTCACAGGGGAATGTCTGGAGCCTAACTCAGAATTCAGTGCACAGACAGAACAGAGGTTCAACCTGGACAGGACACCAGTCCAGTGAAGGCTTTTTTTTTCACGTGTACCACCCATGGTGCAAGGAGCAGTTGCCCTCATGAACTGCCAGAGCAGCTAGCCCTTTCCAGTGAGCCTCCAGAGCTGCTGGGCCAACAGAGTAAATGTTGAACCATAGTAACTGCAAACCTTTGGTGAAAGTGATACACATAAAGCTGATCTAAAGAAAGAAGACGTTTCAGAAAAGCAACCTGAGGTCTACATCAGGCCATATGAGTGTTACAGCCTTACACCAGTATGAAATGACCAGATTATGTGAACCAGATAATTGTGTCCACAGATGTGGTTGCCCTCCCAAGAATTCCTGCTGCCTCTCAGATTTCCTCACCATGTCAGTGTACCCTCATGCAGACACACACACACAAACACATACGCATGCACACAAACAAACACACTTAACCTCAGCAGTCAGAAAAAGTCAGTCAGTCTTTCCCTTTCAGTTTTTTTAAATGAAAAAGACATAGGGCCTTGCATTGCTAACACTAACAACATTGCTTACATTGCTTGTTTTAATTTCATTTAGATTACATTTGGTACCCACAAAGCACTGAACTATTTGCACCCCCCATCACACACATTGCTGATAGCCTCACACCCAACTCAATACTCTGTGAAAATCTGCTGTACACTTGTAACTTGTGGGATCCAAATCTGAAATGCTTCTATTTAGAATTTTTCACAAATTTAATGCAACATTTTTCATTTAAAATCATGAAATCAACATAATAATTTGAGTTAAAAGTCTTAAAATGGTATTTATTATTAGGACGATTCATAGCATTCCAAAGAGCATCTTGTGACATTACTGAACCCAATAAATGTTATGTAATATAATTTTATGTCTTGATGTTTAGGTCTGACACTAGAATTTAATCATAATGATGCAAACAAACAAACAAATGAAATAGCTTTAATTCATGCATTCATTTCATGGGTGAGACCATTAAGTCAACGGCACTGCATCAAGAAACGCCATTCAGCAATAGCTGATAGAACCACCTTTGTCCAGCAGTACAATATAAAGTTACATTTACAAATTCCACTTAAAACTTTATTGTACAAAAAAAGCTTCATGTTACTCCATGTCCATAAGCGGTGTTGACTTCTCTAGGTTCAGAGGATTCTAAGAACATCACACAGTGGAAGTGTGTATTGTGGTCAGACAAATCTTTTTTTTTTTTTTTACTTTTTTTTGGAAAAATGGACACCAAAGGTGAAAAGGACGATCCAAACTGTTAACAGCAACAAATTAAAATCTGTCAGGGTATGGGGCTATGTCAGGATATTTGACACTTATGTGACTGTAGCATTAATGCAGAAAAGTACATTGAGATCTTAGAGTAACATTTTTCTTAGAGTAAAATTTTTACAAAAACAAAACATGAAATATCTCAGCTTAATACTGTTTGCAACACATTGAAGCCTTAGGCAGATGGGCTCCAACAGGAAGGCCACAGAAACTTGTGTCTCTAATAAATGCTCACCAAGTGTAGCTAACAGAGAGGAGATAGCTGGACCTGACGGAATAATAATACACATTATTTTGTGGATTTTACATGGTGATTTTGTTAAATGTATCTTTGTGCTTTACCTTGCTTATATACATAAATACCTTAAAGTATTCAGCATTCTAAAGAAGGTATATTTTAGACCAAAGCACTGACTAAGAAGCAATTTCTCACTCTGTCTTGTTTAATATTAATGTTCTCTACAGTGTTGCAATAGTAAAGCCCTAGAGTACACTGGGAGGTTCTCAAATGCCTTTTTATGACAAGCTATTCATATATCCTGGATTAAAGAAAACGTGGGACAGACATCAAGTGGAAAAACTAAGAGCTGGAGAATGTATGTGTGCAAAGTTTTGTGGACTGGTGAATGCTTCTATTTTTGGTATCAATTTCATAGTTAGACTACAACTTCTTTTAACTATGAGCCTTTAAAAGCCTTGAGGCCCCTTGGTGAGGCGCGTGTAACCTACAGGAATTTGCAGAGGAGGAAATCAATAACTGCCATTTGGACAAATTTAGTAGCCTTTTAGTCTGAGATATGGCCAAGGTAGTTTTTTAAGCAAGCTGACTCATTTTTAGAACAATTCCTTAGAGTAAATTCTACCACCTTTCCTGAAATATTTTCCACCAGGTCTTTAATGGAAACATAAATCCCTGAATGGAATTTTCATTTCGCCTTACCCTTAAATGACTTACAAAGCTGCAAACCACAATACTTAAAAAGACAAAGCAAATTCTTTACAACAACAAAATAATTAATTTAACATATGCTAATGTTTTATATTGTAATATATACCTATATATTGTACCTGTTGGCTATGTAACACAAACAAGTGCAACCTATAAAGATGTGCTTTCAATAATTAATGACTTAGTCAAGCACTGTGTGGGGTCAGAAGTGCACCTCTTAATATCCTCTATGGGGATGCAAAGATGATAGGTGGAATTAAAGGAAGCAGTGAGGGCAGACATCCTGCTGTCTGCCACATGGGCTCTGCCTCCACATCTGCCACATTTATACACTTATTTATGACTTGAGCACATGCATGGGAGTATTGGGGGTGTGATTTGTGGAGACTTAAATATGCAGGGAAGTGTTTGAGGTTTTGGGGGCTAAATGAACTGGGGAAATAAAATCCAGTAATAGAATTGATCATATTATTGTCTGTGACAGGAAAGTAATATATATATATATATATACAATTTTTTTTTTTAAAAGAAGCTTTAGAACGTTTTAAAACTATGCAAAAATGTCTAGCTAGTTGAGGATGGAGGACACTTTAAAGTCAGCTTAGTATCACAATAAACCATAAAGAGCTGGGTTACCAGTGAAAAACCAAATAGGCTCACATTATGAAAAATGGCAGAGCATTTGAATGCCATGGTTTAAAACCAATTCTAAACAATATATACATATATATATATATTTTTTTTTGTTACAGTACATCGTCAACACTACGAAGTATAGCAGCATGATAGATGCCAACAAATACAATTAATCACAAATTACAAGTTACCATTATTCTTTCTACTCCTCAGCAATAGTCTTCAGAGCTGCACACTATTTTCTATTACGAGTAGTTATTAAGAACAGACCAGTTAGGTACAGAACCAAATCTAAAAAAAAAACTCTCCCTGTATGTGTGCCCTAGTAAGTTACAATTTGTAATAATAATAATGCATTAAGGCATGTATGGCAAGACAGTCTGATTTTTCCTCCAACCTGGCTGGTTAAGTGGCAGGTGTACTACTTAGTGGACCCCACACGCCATTGCTCATATGTACTAGCCAGGAGTTCACTTATCTCATCCAAGTCTAGTCTGCTGTGATAAATTGGGGAAACTTCAGTGTGCCAAAGAATGTATCTTACTTAAGAAAGGCTTCTTTGCAAGTCTCACATAACTTTTATTACAGGAAAATGGAAAATAATCCGATCATAGACTGTTTGAATGAGAACAACATTTTTTTCTGTGGTAACCAAGTTGAAAAACAATCAAGTGTACTATCTATTAAAATGGCACATATTAAAGTGGTGATTACAACAAAATAAATGCATATTCTGGAGTAATTACATCATTAGCAAGACAAACGCTCCAGAAAGCAAATCTTTTCAACATAAATCAACTGAATTACATGTACTTACTTGCTAAACTAGAAATACTGAAAATGCATGCATGGACATGATAAGCATCATCCCAATAATTACACTGCATTAAACCACCCCATTCATGTTTGGAGGAATATAAGGTAAATCATATCATATTGATTTAAATACATTAACATGAATAATATAATGTTCATTATTGAAAATGATTTTTAAATAAAAGTATCATGCATTTACTTTATATTCCAAGTTCTGTCTGGCCAACTTCACAACATTTGTTAATAATCAATTTCTGAATTTTAGGCCTGCCCACCAAAACATTCCAGCATTACAGTTTAGAGTTTGGTAAATTTAGTGCTAGTAATGAGAAAAAAGTGCTTTCAAACAAGTGATGTCAAAAGATTGTAATCATAATTTGATACAAAAACAGTGTCCACAAAATGCTCTGAGTCTCTTTGGAGCAAAAGTAAGCAGATGATCTATAGTTTGTCAACAACCCTAAAGTTTTGTTGTGCTAAAAACTTGCCTAACTTGAGCCTGAGTTTGGACAAATCTAGGATGGACCATCATAAAGTTGAAATGTGTATTGTAGGCAGATGAATCAGCATTTCAGTAAGCCAGTATTCTATATTTTAGAAAGAAATGGATGCTGTGTGCTTTGGATCAAAGATAAAAATAAGCAGCCTGTTATCTGCAACAAGTCCAAATATGGGGCTGTGTGAATGCCCTTGGCAAAGGTTCATTCACACTCAAGTGATGGTAGAATTAATATTGAAAAATACACTGTTTTAGAGCAACACATGCTGCCTTCAAGACGACAGATCTTTCAGGTACAATACTGCATTTATCAACAAGACAAAAGCACATGCGTCACACATTTCAAAGGCATGGATGTAGATGAAGAGGTTGCAGGTACATGACTGGCCTGCCCACAGTCCTGAATTGTCCTCAATAGAGAATGTGTGGAGAATCTGAATAACTTGTTGATAGGAATATGGATCCAAACAACACCTAAAACACTTCATCACTTAATATCTTCTGTGCCAATCTTTTAAGCGTTGACATTACAAAGTGGTAAATGTAAAAAAGTGTTTATTAACAAATGGAATGAAGTTGACAAAAACAAATATCTCAGGTTCATACAGTCTGCAATAGGGTATATAATAAACACAATTATTGTTATTATTATTATTATTATTATTTTATTTTCTTCTGTACTATCCCAACTTTTTCTGATTTGGGGTTGTAATTTTTCTGGTGATCCAGGTTATTCCACCATGATTTTACTATTTAGTTAATTCAAAAAAGTGATTTTTCCTGTGATTTTGCTGAATGCTTGGATTTCTCTGTCATCAAGAGCAGCCATAAAAGGGATAGGGTTTAGGTCAGGGTTACTGTTGAGAAGAGTCCATGACAAATTCACTCAAATTATTATTTTACACTATAACACACCACATACATTATACACCTTACATATCATAAACACTAATTATACACCATTAGCCATAACATAGGACCACTGACAAGTGAACACTTGTTACAATGGATCCTGTCCTGAGATATGATATATTAGGCAGCAAGTTAACAGTCAGCCCTTGAAGTTGATATTAGATTTAGTAAAATGGGTATGTGTAAGGATCTAAGTTTGACCACTGCTAAATTGTGGCTGAACGGCTGAACAACATCTACAAAATAATAGGTCTTGCTTAGTGGTCCCAGTATACAGTGGTTAGTAACTTTTAAAAGTGTCCCAAGTTTGGAAAACTAGTGAACTGGCAACAAAGTAATGGGCACTACTGAAAACTGTTTGTTGAATTGAAGGTAAATGTCACTGTATCTTCTCTTAGAATGAGATTGAAACTGGGATCAGATGGAACCAAAAAGAAGATTTTTACTCAAGCCTACTCTTTCTCTTTTTTGTCCAGTAATCCAGTAATCTCACATCTCGATAAGATCCCAATAGGAATTCTTGCAGTGTGCTCAGATCTGCAAATTTGATGATTTTCATGTTTACCTGCTGCTAAAAGGTAGTGTTGTAACAATTTATAATACCAATAACTTGTTAAATCTATAATTTTGCCCTGTTAGCCTATTGCATGGCTGTGACATTTCCACTTGAAGTTTTCTATTTTGGGTGCTGCAGCAGTCTACTATATTTATATTTATAAATTCTGTAATATAAAAATAAATATGATTGTCTGTAAACTATGCAGGAACCACACACCTCTTTATATAAATATTTTATTTTATAGGATTATAATCAGTTGCTTACTTGATTTACAAAGATCCCAAGCTATGAATTGGGAATGACTATGATTGACTATGAATTAGGAATTTGCTTTTGCTGCTGTAGCCTTTCAACATGAAATCCAAAATCTGTGTCAGTAACCCTTGCCATCATAAGGATGAACATGAAATTAAACACAGGAATAATGCTGATAATGTCAACTACTCCATGCACCAGTGCACAAAATCTTCACTGGTTACAATAGAAATGCTTCTAAATGTCTTAGCACAGCTTCTCGTTGTTGTTTTGCAAAGGACATTCCATGCCCATTGCTGTATATTGAGTAGAAGATGTAACTATTTCTTGGTTTGTTTTCATCCCCTCATAATTCATTTCAGGGCAATGGGCATCCAAAAGTCTTTTACAGGGCACATGTACAAACATACACACAAATTTTAGAGACCAATTGAACTTATACATCTCTTTTTGTATGAGAGAAAACCAGAATATAGATATTCCACACTGGGAATTGTACCAGCCAACTCCAACGCGTTAGCAGTAAACACTTGCACATCCATGCCATCGGCTCAAACCAGGACAAAAAAAGAACAGAATACTCAAATGTGCAATTGCACAAGAGAATAAGTACAACAGCAGTTTTAGTGCTCTTGTATATCATGAAGAATCACTTCAAGGAACAAATATTTATTGACTGGTCACATTAGTCATCTAAGCCAAAAGAAGTTTTCCATGAATACTGTATATAAGGCATGTTGAGAAACAAAGGTAAGAAAATCTGGCTTGTGACAATGATAACAGACTTTGTGTTTGTTTATGAAGTGCATCATAATTTTAATCAAAGGACTAAACATGACTTGTGTCTATGAGTATTTTAAATTGTGTGTTTTTGCTTCTCTGAAATTACAGTAATTCCAACATGATTCAACAATAACCTCATGTAGAAAATTGGAAATTTACATTATTACTTGATAGTTACTGTTATTTTAAAACCCAATGTGCTGTAAGAGAGATTCAAAACATCCAGAATCATGTCACAATCCCAACTACATGCCATGCATTGATTTACCAGCATGCATTTTTGGCAACCTAAAGCAGTTACTTCTGCCAAAAGTCTAACTTATTTCTTTTTAAAAGTGCAACAATTAAAGAGAGTTTTAACCATCTCACTAACCATGTCCATCCTGTAGCAAGGTGGAATTGAAATAATGATACCCCTTCGCTTTGACTAGTCACAGAGTTACACAAGGTTGTTAAGTCTGTGCAAATCACAACAGGCCTTTGTTTGTATCACATGATGTTAATTATGTCCTTTGGTCTATGTTGTGTCCTTTGTTTTAATCCAATTCTGTTCGGCTATGGGAACACAGATTATCACTTTCACCTTTTA
>JAUZST010086154.1:0-20006 GCA_034779995.1 Parotocinclus haroldoi
AAGCTGCTTTGAGACGATGCTACATTGTAAAAAGCGCTATATAAATAAAATTGAATTGAATTGAATTGAATTAAATTATTTTTTGGTGGTCCCTTAACTGTCTCACTGGGACACTTGTGATTAATTCAAAATAACATTCCTGGAATAATAACTATTTTTTAACCTGCTTTCTAGACAGTCACAGCCTGCAATATTTTAGTCTCATATGCTGCCAACACAAAGTCCAAAGTAAAAGAAAACTAATACAGCAGCAGTAAACAAGACAAAAAATTTACTCGAAATACTCGAAAAATAATTATCATAGAATGTTTTGGTGTTTAATGGCCCACAAGCAGATTTTTCATTCTAGTACTATCACCCATTACGTGCTTTATTCTATTTATACACTGGTGAATTACCAACCGTTTGTAGTAGTGATTAATAATGTGAAACAACTGTGATGCAAGTTAGTTCCCTAATTTGATTTATTTTCATTAAAACTGTAGTGTATAATGCATTTTCATTCTTATTTTCACTCACTGAACCTGAAAACAAAAGCATCTCAGAATATCAGAATGGTTTTACTGGTTACGCCTTTGGTTACAAAAGCAAGTACATCAATATCTGTGCAGCAGAGAAGTTTGTCCTTAAAATTTGACCAAGGCTCAGGACTTATCAGAGCTGAGATGTCATGGAGGGTTTTCTAGCACTGTAATCTTTTAAACATCTGTATTGTCCAACAATCATTCCATTTTAAATAATTTCTGTTTTTTCTGATTTGTGGGGTTCCTTTTTCCCATTTTCATAGCTGGCTAACAGATACTGATGTTTAATAGGCTATGCCTGTATTTCTCTCTTTGCTTTTTTCTCTTTTCTGGATCATTTCTTCTCTCTTTATCTGTACAGTAGCAGAACTGATTATATGTTGGGGTGAATCAGAATAAGCTATAATGGCTGTTTTATTGGCCCCTGGAGTTGCATAAAGCAATTGGGAGTGAGGTCTTAAATAAAGTCATGGGAAGAATAGCAATGGAGCATAAACCACAGTAGAAGCTGTGTGTGGGGTGTGTTGAATTGTGACTGTGTGGCACTAATGAGATTGTTGGTGTGTTATTTATTTAATTCTTTTTTTTAACAAAGGTTGACCATAAATATATGTAGAAATGCACAATATGCGAGCAAACATATTACCACACCCCCACCTAATGTTTTTTATCATGTGGCAGATCATGGATTTGAGCACAGGGAACAGTACTATTTAAGATTCAGTAAGTACCCAGAAGACCTGATCTAGTGACAGCATGTGTAGGCTTACTGTCATTTAAGTCACACCCACTGCAGATAATTGCATAACTGACAGTGTAAAGCCATTAAATCTCTATATATAAAACCTTTGCAGTGGAATGACCCATAATAAAGAGCTTGGTGACCTTCATTTTTCGGATTAAGTAAGTTTTGGAGCAAAAACAGCTGTAAAGCAGTAGGGCACAGAAGCTCAGAGAATGTTACCACCAAGTAAAGGCATAGCTGGCAAAAAAAAATCACCTGTCCTTAGCTGATCCTCTCGTTATCCAGAAAAAGAATGTCCTGTTCATGAACTGGGGCTTCAGGGGTCAGACTTTAACTTCATCTGACTTATTATACAATCAGACAAACAGTCATATAGTATTGCATATAGTCTTTCCACAACATGATAAAGTAAAATTAAGAACATTTAGTAGTTGTTGCAAAGGAAAAAATCTCTGCTACCACTGACACCATGACTAGGTAGATCATACCAAACACCAACAACTGCAAACACCTCCCTCTAGTGAAGAACGTGTTGCTATCATCGGACCCGTGACAGAAACAACATTCATAGTCACAAGCACTTCCTCAGCCCCCTTCAAAACAGCACGGGACTGAGTGTTGAAAATTAAACTGGGAAAGCAAGTCACAGTGCTGCTGTCAAAAGACTGATATGCAGGTTTGACATTATTAGTTCACACTGTCCTGTCACCAGCAGGTGCACAGCTTGAGCTGCCATCCCTAAGTGTAAGAACGTATTTCATGCAAATCAGCCCTAAACTGTCTGCCTGACAAGGTATATACAACCGGTCAATGCATTGCTCCACCTTTGTAGAGGTGTAGCCGATATGGTATGCTATGTTTTTGATCTCATATAATCTCTACTTAGTGACTCCATATTAGAAACACACAAGATCCCCAGTTCAAGCCCTACATCAGGGAATCTGTGAACTAAGTTCACTAATCATACCTGTATATTATCACATTTCTATTAGGATTTTCTTCTCTAACACTCCTGGTGAGCGTAGGCTGTCTTTTCTTCAGTTCAATGTGACCATAAGACCGACAACATGCTGGGTATCACTGGATCCAGCAGGAAAAGGGCTATTACAAGAGACAGCTCTAAGCTCTAGATAAGCTTTGTAAATCAATAGGTTTGATCCATGGGTAGGTAGCATTACTTGGACACAATGTGACATATGTGTGTCTCTTTTCTTTACATATTACAAAGACATGCATGCTAGGTCTATTGGCCTTTCTAAAAAGTGTCCCAGCGTGAGAGAGTGAGAGTGTTATGCCCTGACAGATCTGTAACAGCTGGACTGGACTAAGTGAGTTTTGAGAGTGAGTGAGTGAGTGAGTGAGTGAGTAACAGTTATCTGCACTGTGCTGCACCAGATTTGCTAGACCATCCTTCCATCTGAATAAAACTTAACAAGCAAAAACTATCAGGCAATTAATTTGCCAAAGTTTACTGGAGTCAAAGTTTCCTGAGAACACAGTTTCCAATACCATGTAATTACGGCAAAGCAGGAGTGAAAATGGCAAAGTGATTCATCACTGAACTCTGTTTTTTTCCATGTGGCTTGTTCTTACCCCCTAATTAGGTGAAGGCTGTAACAGTCATGCATAGGAACAAACACATCTTAAATTTTGTCATTTATTTACATTTTATTGAGTCTATTAAGTCTAGAAATTCAAAGCACAATCAGAGATGCTCCGGTTCATTATTTTAATTAATAAAGCAAAATTGACATTATTGTGTTGGATATAATAACCAGTTTCAGTCAGAGTGAATAGATTATGGTAGAAAAGAACAGGATGAAAATCATGTAGGAATAAGAATATAGAGCAAACACACAGAACACAAGCAGAATATGATCCCTGCATCAGCTTCAAATTTAGAAAGAGAACAGAGGGGGGAGCAGAGAAAAGTAGTTGCCCTTAAACTGTAATTAAGACCATGGAAATAGCCTAGGGGCATTTCTACATCTTTATCCTTATAAGAAACACTAGTATCTTTCACATATCTTAGAATATGCAATTAAAAATGACCCCATTTCCTCCTGTCATCCCCTAACAGCAGCTATGCAAGGTAACCAGAATTAAAACTACAGAAACCTACATTTGTTGAATCTAGGTTTAGTTTTAGAGTCTTAAGTTGCATTGTTGCTTTATTATTTATATAATACTATTAAACCTCTGTTATGTGTCAGTCTCTCCTGCCAAGAGAGATAACTGTAACCAGAACATCAAACTAAATAAATGCTATTTTAGATTAGTGCAATGCAAATTGTGAATATCCTGTGTTGGTTTCTTTAGACTAGAGAATCTTGTCTGGGTGCTTTTTTAAACTCCAGATGTGATTTCAAGTGTCATTTACTCAGAAAAGGCTGCTGTCTGGCCTGCCAGATTGATGGAGTGCTGGTTGACCTACTGGAAGTTTGTCCCATTTGCACATCTCAAAGATGATCAAAATAAATAGAAGCCTCCAGAGCTGAATTTCAAGTGTCATAGCATGACAGAATGATAGAAATTTTGAGTTACTTTACAAGTTTACATGTTGTAAAGTAACCAAAATTTGTTATAACCACTGTACTGGTAGTCTTTTTTCAAACAAAGAAAGGTAACAACAATAAAATTACACATAAAGTGCTAAGGGAACTGTGGTGGCTTAGCAATGTAAATTTACTTGAATGCGGCCAAGAAGATCGAGCACCTGTTTGGCGTTTGAGCAAGGCACTTAATCCACAATTACTTGGATTGTAAAATTGTGTCAGTTGTAAGTCACCCTGAACAAGGTTGTCTGCTAAAAATAATTAAAAGGATAAGACAAGCAAGCACACAAGTAACATTTTAATGTGTAAGAAAGAGTATTAGTCTCAGTACTCAAATTCAAGGAAGAACTTGTACATACCCATTCAATAACTAACCATAATAACAATTACACATATCATCCCTTCACAGAACATTGAAGTTATATCTTTCATTGTAAGATAAGCACAATGTATTTATCATACAATCCCACTGCAATCTGCTATTTCAATTTATTTGGGATATTTAGTACAGCAAAAAATGAACCAATAAACTATGATAAGTTGATGTAAAAGTATTATCGGACAGTTACATACCTCTGACGAATCTGATGAAAGCATGTATCTGATGACATATTGTCAGTGGGTTTGATTGGTATTTATAAGCAGATTACATTAATCCTTTATCGGACAACATCAGTGATACAAAACAGTGGTTTACATGTTGCATGACAGATTCAGTTTAAGACTGATAGCGTTATTCCCTTTTGTTCATAATTGATTGTGCATTAAATATTAACATCTGTCACATGAATGTTTTAAAGGGAGACCTAGGTTGCCCTTAGGGTAGGCTATGGGCTAGAAATGCTGCTGTATGTGTGTTTGGGAGATCAAGTTTCTATATTCACTGTGAGGACCAGATGTCCTGGTCAAGATCAAGATCTGGCTTTATTTTTTTTACAAAAAACTGCAACTTTCTTCTGACTAACAAAAAAGCCAAACAATATGCTTTATGTTACTGGAGTCATAATTATTGTATAGGTGTAGCTGTTGATGGCTTTATACATTTTCATCCTTATTCTTTCGCCTAGTCAGCGTCGCAAGATAGCTGGTGCCTAACCAGTGACACAATTTAATTAAAATTGTATTATTTTCTTAAGTTTACTATTACTACTACAATTAACATCTGGGCCACCCAAGGAGGATGGGTCCCTTTTTGAGTCTTGGGCCTCCCAAGGTTTCTTCCATCTATATTCAGGGAGATTTTCCTTTCCACTTTCGCCTTAGGCCTTCTCAATTTGGCATAGTTAAAAGCACTATATAAAACTATTTGACTTGGCTTGACACAGGGCACAAAGCAGGAATCCCGAGATGGAGCAAAACATCCATCATAGGACACATACATTCACACTTTAGAGAAACCCAATAACTTAGCACACCTGCATTCGAAAATAAACTGGAGCACACAGGGAAAACCCACAAAGATAAGGGGAGAACATGCAAACACCACACAGACAGAGCCCAAGTTAGGGATTTAACCTGGGATCTCAGGGTTGTGAGGCTGCAAGGCTGCTGGATTTTATGCACCTGTAAGCAATGGCTGAAATGAGAGACAAGCCCATAGATTAGGATCACTTATTTTAACTATGTAGTTGTAAAACATATCAAATAACTTAAGTAATAAAATTGATCAACCAAGTTTTTTATCCCATGCAAAAAAAATGTAATTGTCTAAACTGAACTGATCACCTATCATCCAGAGTTTTCCCAGTTTTCTCATTATATTATTATGTATGCACTTACTGGCCACTTTATCAGGTACACCTGTTTAGCTGCTTGTAGGCACAAATATCTAGTCAGATAATAAAAGGGCAGCAAATCAGTGCATTTTAGACATGTAGACACATTCAAGATGACCTGCTAAAATTCAAACCCAGCATAAGAAGGGGGAAGAAGGGTCTACATGATCTATGTGAATTTCAATGTGTCATGGTTTTTGGTGCTAGACAGGCGTGTCTGAGTTTTTCAGAAACTGCTGATGTAATGTGATTTCACACACAGCAATCTTTGAGGGTTACAGAGAATGAACCAAAAAGGGAAAATATTCAGTGAGCAGCAGTTCTCTCAAAAATGTCAGCCTGAGGTGAGGTATGCAGAAGAACATCTCTGAGTGCACAGTACATCAAACATTTGAGTGACACTCCTGTCAGCTAAAAACAAAAAACTGAGGCTGGTGTAAACAACATGAAAGGCTGCACCCATCGTAATTCGTATCAATGGTTCAGACTGATGATGTAATGGTGTGTCTTGGCACTCAACTCTATACCAGTTGGTTATCATTAAAATTCCACAGGCTATTTGTGTATTGTTGCTGACCTGTGTAATGTCCCTCTCTTTTACCAATATTTTGATCCTTACTTACAACAGGATACCGTGTTAAGTCACAAAGTTCAGATCATCTCAAATTGGTTTCTTAAACAGGACAATGAGTTAAATGTACTCAGATGACCTCTGCAGTCACCAGATCTCAGTCCAGTAGAGCAGTCCAATAAATCTGCAGCAACTGACTGATGCTACCATATATAGATCATAGATAAATCTCTGAGGAATGTTTCCATCATCTTGTTGAATGTATGCCGTTAAGAATTAAAAGCAGTTCTAAAGGCAAAAGGAGGCCCAACCCTGTACTAGCAAGATGTTCCTAATAAAGTGACTGGTGGGACAAGTAAATGGTTTTCATACTTGTAGAAGTTCCCTGTCAGCTGGAGACTAAATTTCAACTTTAAAATGACTGTAGAAACTTTCCACTTTTCATTTCGAAAAGTGCTGATACCTTGATCTGCCATTCTGGAGACAGGAAACTGCATAAATATTCCTAATTCTTAATACTGCAGTGAGTTGCCATACAAAACCATAAAATTATATTAGAATTACTGAGATTGGAATGTCGGTGACCAGGAAAATTTCAGTTCAAGTTTAAAAGTAAAGTTAATTGTGAATTTGAACTGCTCCATCATCAAACAGCTGTGCAAATCCATCAAAAAAGTAGTATAAGGTTCACATGTTTTAGTCTGTGGGACAAAATCATTAAACCTTTGACCTTTGATGTTGTTTATTAATACGCTGTAATAAAAGCTTTTTCAGTCTTACTGAGCAAGTCTGTATCCCTGCCAAACATGGTGTCAACACTCAATCACTAATTTTAATAGAACACATATGCCTTTTAAAGTAATAATAACTGTGGTCCCTGAAGAAGAAGCCTGGTTCAGTCAGAAGGAAAAACAATTTGACCTTAATGCAACACCTAAGGCATTAATTGTGATGAATTCTCATATAAATACCAGGTATACAGACTCCCCTGCTGTGAGACAGATAATTATATGACTAATTATTAGAGACACAGCACACATCTCGAACACTCACACACCCATTCATACATTTATGTCATTTATCCAGAGCGACTTACAATTCATACAATCTTACAATCCAAGCAGTTGTGAGTTGGTTAAGGGCCCCAACTGTGGTAGCTTGGCAGAGGTAGAATTTGAACCCTGGACCTTCTGGTCCATAGGCCAATACCTTAACCACTGGGCCACTACAGTCCTAAAAGCTAAATTTGAGAATGACCTATTCCTCCATTCATCTTTAATATAAAAAGGGTCCATGTGGTGATAATTATTCACTGAATACATTATCAGTATAGCCCTTATCCTCTATGACACTTATACCAGGTTTTGTTGGGAAATTGGCTTATATCTAAAGTTTTGTAGTAGGGACCAAATGTATAAAAATGTTTTTGTGTTATTCAATAGTTTATCATATTTACGGTAAAAAAATAATTATGTTTTGAGCTCGTATTACCACTCTTACTACTTGTATGAACATATGTAGTGTATCTATTGGAGAGGATAATAACTGCTATATCTCCCTCTAGTGTTGAAGTGTTATGTAGATACATTTGGAGGTGATGGTACAGGTGTGACATCTAGTGGTTAAGCGTATTATTCAGAAAATACTTACACAAAAATGTAGAGAGGTTTTGCCTCCAGTATTTTACTTTGAAAATCTTGCTTGTTTTTATTTCTGCAAACAATATATGTTTAGGTATGCCATACTCTGTCTTAGGCTAATGGACAGGTGTTAAAGTTTATTTACATATTATGTGCTTGTGTTTTTGTTGTTGTTTTGTCGTTTTAACTGTACTGAGCTGATCAAGAAACTCGTAAGGTGCAGGACTTCTTGTAGTTCCTATAATTAAAAAGTCACAGCAGGGGAAAAAAGCTTTCTCATATTTTGCCCCCAGTTATGGAATAAACTTCCCGCTTTAGTTAGAAATTCAGACACTCTCCAATTTTTTTAAGTCTAGGCTAAAAATTCTTATTTACGCAGGTTTTTGGTTAGATTTAGACTGGGACGGATGGCTCAGGTTGGCTCTTGCCTCTTGGCTGTGTTACCATCTGGTACTTCCCCTTTAGATATGCTGCTATAATTAATGCTGCTGGAGTTTCATGCTGCACCTGGCATCAGTAATTGTAATCAGTGATTATTAGGTATTTGCTCCTAACTTATGAGTAACTACAGTTTCTCTTTTCTCTCTGAGCTGATGTTCCGGGACCAGTTCCAGCACACAGATGTTCCCCCACCTCAGAATCACTCTACTGGTCTTCATCAGCAGATACCAGTCCCACCATGTCCAGACTACACCAGAGTGTAATAACTCCCTCCATCATTTAGTTATTAGGAAACAATGTGCCTCCAATAATTTACCGCTTAAATCTATTTCATTATTTCATTTAAGTTTTACTTAATTTACTATTACTAAAATTTTACTATTTCAATTAAAATCTAGACCACCCAAGGAGAATGGGTCCCTTTTTGTTTCTTGGTCCTCCCAAGGATTCTTGTTTTTCCTTTCCACTGTTGCCCTAGGATTGATAAATTTGTGACCTTTGACCTTTTAAGATAATATAATATTGTAAAGCTGCTTTGAGACAGTGCACAAGTGTAAAAAGTGCTATATAAATAAATTTGACTTGACAGTATAGTCTATCCAGTGTACTTGGCCGAACAAAACATGTGGATTATACTGTAGTAAGTGCTATTACCTAGGTGTGCCATAAACACTGGTCATATTTTAAAGCATTTCCAAAGATTCTGTGTTGACAAGTCAACCACATACAGAAAAACAGTTATACAACATTCAACATCACTTCTGGAAAAATACTATTTTAAAGCTTATAATGCATAGTTGTCATTATTTATAGTAACACTAGACAAGAATCTTAGACTCTTTCTCCAGAAAACACTGGGTTTATTTTGTCAATTTGGGGCTGCTGATCATAAAAATTACATTAAATATTTCCAGTCCCATAATGTTGTGTAGATCTAACCTATTATTGTTATTCCCATTATATTTTAAGTCTACTGGTATACCGCACAAAGAGCAATGCCATTTACAGTCCATATGATCTGGCAATAATAGAAATGTCACATGATGGACTTCTTACCTCCGTATAACCAAAAGTTCTTTTCGCAGGTTGACAACCTGTTTCTGCACTTACTTTGACAGATTGTTTGTGGCTTTGGGTTATGTGCAAGTCTCTCAAAATGGCATCTTTTTATGAATTTGTCATAGTTCTGACTGTTACACTGCTCCACAAGCATTTAATTCCAGTGCAGAAAAGTACAGTTCATAAACCCAAGCACTCTTTTATTATCAGTCCATGGCAGCAAAAAGACTTTTGCGTATCCACAGTAGTGCACATTAGGCCTGTATCGTTTCCCCACAGTGTTAAATGGATGCTTGCACGCTTTTAAAAAGCTTACACAGAATTCTCACTTCAACCCCAATCCCCAGTTGGGGCACTGTAGGTAAAACCAGCTTAATGACAGGACCCAAAGCAAATATAGGCAGTGTTTAGTGAATTAGTTTCTTCATGGTGCCTACATTGGTGGTCAGAGCATGTACATCTGTTGGGTTTAGTGACAGAAAAAGGTCAGAAAAGAAAACAGATTGAGTTCCAAAACGGTATCTGCAAATGACTCTCTTTAGTCTTGTTTGGTCTGTTATATTTTCCCATTTCTGTCTGCTTCCCTACCTTTTTCCTTTAAACTCTTTAAATAGATTTAAAGTTGTTCTTTGAGTTTTGTAGACTCATTTGCTTTCTTCCATCTTAAAGATTCATTAGCAATAATTGCTTTCTCTCCTTCTTTTCTATTTAGGATTCATTAGCATTTATTGCGTTTTTTCCTATTTCTTTTTTCACGTTAATCTCTCACACTCACATCTACA
This sequence comes from Parotocinclus haroldoi, assembly GCA_034779995.1. Taxonomy (NCBI): domain Eukaryota; kingdom Metazoa; phylum Chordata; class Actinopteri; order Siluriformes; family Loricariidae; genus Parotocinclus; species Parotocinclus haroldoi. The sequence goes on from JAUZST010086154.1 coordinate 10,093, forward strand.
CAAAATGCCAGCTACCCTTCGACAAAGGGTGTAGCAGTGAACAATGGCATTGTATGCTTCTATATGCTCATTTATGCCCTACAGGTATAAGAAGCAGATGACTGATTAGCACACAAAGCATTTTAGAAGACATAGGGTCTACAAGCATGACAATCCAGCTTGCATTTATAAAGTCCTCTACTACATTACTTTTTTTATCCTGCCATACAGCCCAGTTTGTGAGAATACACGAGTTTGATACAGTAGCTCAGTAGTAAGCTAAGCTAATTAAACTGATGAAAACATCAGGTTCTGAAGGATGGGTCCAAATCCTGAATTAGTCTTGCAACATGAAGGTTGAGTGGCACCTCTTGGTAGCCTTCCTGATCAATATCATCTTGGCCCAGCTAAGCTAGATGGAGCTAGTTGGAACAGCCCAAATTAAGAAATTGTTTATGGTGTCATACACTTTTAACCAACACTGAGACATATTTAATTGCTGGCTAATTCATGTTAAAATTATTTTTGAAAAAAAAAAAAAAAAACGCTTGTAGGCTTGTAGGCTATTATTTCTGAACAAAGATCACTGTTTCTTAAGGATTACTATAGTGCATGGTAATGCAAAAAAAAAAATCACAGTGATATGTGCTTTCAAAAGGACAATGCCCATTGCCCAAAACTGGTACAACTGATGAAAATGTATGCTGTAAATTTGTATTATGTATGCTGGAATTTGCAATATAATATTATTGTATTACCAAGTTATTTTAATCTCTCAATATTTCCAGACAACTATTAAAAGGCAGGATATAATTATTAGACAAACATGAACATGTACCAATACACACCAATAGGCTTCTGATACTACTGTATATTCTAACTGAATATAGAATATCATATATATTTTTTGTGTCATTTACCATAGGATATTTAGAAGAAACAACCGTGCAAAATTAAGCATAAATGAGAAACACCATTCAGATTCTTAATATAACAAAGAATGCAGAGCTAAATATATATAGATGTAATCCTGAATCATTGTGAGACATTGATTTTACATAATGACACACATCCTCAGCATGGTTTGAACAGTTCCACAACCTGACACACACACACACACACACAGCTGTGGCTCTGTTTAGTCTCATGTCTCCTAAGGGAACAAGCAATGTGGCATCTGCAACTGAAGGCATCAGATTAAGACACACACGTACATACACACACACAAACACACACATATGTTGTGATTACACATGTGGTACCACAGTATACTGACAATGGTGTGCCTGTCGTTCCTCTTTTCAGTTATTTACACACATTCACTTCTAAGTGGTTAAGATAACATCTAATTTTATTTAAAATTTGTCCCAAACATCCTTAGCTGGATTTAAATCTAGGTTTTGTGCTGTCCGAGATTATTGTTCTCCTATCACTTATGTACTGAGCATGCTTTGTAACATAGTAGTGGACTGTTACATCTGCTATAGCGTACACAAAGCTATCCAACACACCAAGAAAAGGTGTTTTTTGACATCACATATAATGAACAGCAGCCATTCTAAATGAAACAGTCACACACCATCATTGCTTAAATATATGCGGCACAGCTAATTTAAGAATTTTCAGTTGTGTCAGTGCAGTAGTATACAGCTATATTGTCCCTTAAAAGCACAGTACAATCATTATTCTCTCAGAGCATGATATTTTATTATCTAATAATTTGGAATTCAGTTACGTAATTCACGTTATTACAGGTACATTACAAGAATACTCCAGCACTGTGTGGATATATATACTGCTCAAAAAAATAAAGGGAACACTTGGACATTGTGCTGTTTAAGTGTTCCCTTTATTTATTTTTTTTAGCAGTATAGTGTGGACATGTATTTACACTGAAAACTGTAATCAAACAACTACAGATAGCGATAGTATAATATTTGGCAGTTGTCAGAAAGCAGTGGTTAGGCTGCAGGTAAGTTGTTAATTACTTAAGTTTGGTAACGTTGTTTTCTGAACCGCCCATGCTGTGTTTTATTCTGTGCTGGCCGGAGACCAGCTGCCATCCATCACTGAAAGTTAAATTCACAGCTACCTTCCCGTGGTGACTGATATCCAGTTTTAAGAAGTGTGTAATAGATTAAGTTGTGATATTTCAGGATATTCTGTTTTATTTCAACAACTAAGCAGTGAGATGCTTTTTGTAAACAATTGGAAACGGTCCAAAAGCAAAAAAATATATGGCACCTATTAAAATGTGAATGTAAACCAACATTTGTAAGTGAGTTTTGTAGGAAGATAAGCCCAAAGTCACTTAGCCCTAAACCTCACTGGTACAGTGACACTTGCTTACTGGTACTGTTACACAAAAAAGTTTACACAGCTTTGCACTGGTTAAAGATGTTTTTTTTTTCCATAAAACTATAAAGTCATTACTTTCTTTCTGATTTTCTGTGAATGGAGGTATGTTTTAAGTGGCATATTTTTACTTGCCATAATATGGAATATTATTGCATAATCACTGTGACATTCAGTGAAAAGTGAAAAGAAGGTGACATGGGATTAATGCATAAGAGCATTACAAATAGCCATACATGACAATTATTGTTCCTATTAGCTTCATTCTGGCAGGGGTTGTGGCACAGAACAAAAGTAACACATTCCAGTCACATTCCAAACAAGTCATGTGTTTTCATCAGGAAAATACATCCATCTTCTTATCAATTGCTAAAATTGCTAAAAGATAACTGATATGAAATGTTCTGTTTGTCAGACAGAAGTTTGTTGTAAATTTTCCAAATACACCATGCTGTACAGGATGAGTCAAAAGCACAGGACACACTTTGCCTCAGAAACAAAAAGGAAAATTACATATCTGAATACTTCAGCTAGTAATGAGTGAGACTTATCTTTTAGGCTATGTCCAGAACATGGTTTACATCTTTAAACTGCCATACTGATTTTTTTTTCAATGGGAAAGTGGTCATGTAGAATATCATGTAGTAGTCCAGAATTGTGTCAGAATTTGATTGCTGTAATCAGATTTGCAGCATTTCTTGTCGTTCAAAAGTTGTTTTCAAAAACAGTGGTCATCCAAAGACCACTACTGGCAAAGATCAATAAATGGTTTTGACAGCCTTGGCACAGAATGCAATGTGCCCTGTTACTTTTGACTCAGCATGTGTCCTGTGAGTTTGAAACACCCTGTTGTGATGCTACAATAATGTTCTGATGTATTCCAAAAATTATGGAGTCAAATCACTGCCTTTTATAAACCAAGCAACACAGAAGCTACAAGCGGACAGCAACTAACTCCATAAACAACAGAGCTCAGCCAAGGTTGCCATATCCCAAGATTAAGCAACCAGGTCTATGGTAAGCAGCCAAAATAAGCGAATTCACTCAAAAAGCCCAAAACTGATATGAGAGAGAGCAACCTCTTTTCAGTTATAATAATAGTAGTAATAGCAATTATATTATTCTTATTGTTATTTGTATGTTCTCCCCATGCATAGATTTGCTCCTACTCCAGTTCCCTCTCACATCCCCAATACATACATTCTTTTAGCCAATTCAGCTGCACAGTTATGCTCATCTATCCTGAATACAACATGGAGTCTAAAGAATAACGTGTTCCTACCTTTAATTAGTGTTCCTGTCACCAATTTGTGCACAGACACAGCAAACTTTACCAGTCCATGTTTACAGTGCTTAGCACAGGCAGACATCCTCGCATGCTCAGGAGGTCTCTGACGTGTCAAAGATCAGATTTAAAGTCCAAAACTACGCAGCAGGGTTCTCTTAACCTGTTTTTGTTGTTGCTGTCGTTGTTTTTTAAGACGGAAAGAAATATGGCAAAATAAAAAATAAAGCAGATAGAGAAAAGGCTGTACTACTGTCACAAGCTGTCATAAGGAGACACAATCTGTCAGTGACTCTCTAAAAAGGAGGATCTGTCTCCTGATCTGTCTAATGCTTTGCTGTTTCTGGAAGACCAGAAAAGAGATAGAAGGAGCATATACTGAAATGCCCCTAGTTGCAAAAAGTCAAACTTTTCCCCTTTATTCTTCTTTTGAATAAACAAAAAGTGGGACTTCAGGAGAAGATATATCCTGGAAAAAAGCATATCCTGGAGACTCTCCTGGAGAAGTCTTTATTTCTCCTTGCGTCTGTCCTCGTTGCTCTTTATCCACTCGCTCTTTCACTCTCTGTGGTGCAGTGTTTGATTTTTTTGAACTGCTGTGTATGTCGACTGCTCCCTCTAAGGCAAGACAGCCTACTACTGATGCTGCCGCCTCCTGATATATATATATATATATCTCACACACACACATACCCACTTGCTCCATCCTTATCCTCATCACTTTCTTGTTTCTTATGTTTATTGATATTCATACACTTCTGAATGTTGTTTAAACTTTAATAATGCTTCTAATGTTTATAATTCATACATACTATTTTCTCAATAAGAGGGAGCTTTCTTGTTCTCTCATGGTCTTTTATCACTTTATCAACAGTTCCTTTTAATGTAAGTGTTTTCTGTTCTTTACTATAACTTTAACACACTTTATAGCCACTCATAGTGGCCTTTAGTTAAATACGCTCCCTCTTTCATTAACCCTACTTATAGCATCATTTCAGCCTAAATGTAATTGAAATACAGCACTGCACATTCATTTAAATATTTTTAGCAAGTTATTTAAGCAAGTATTGTTCTCCAACTGTAAATATAATTTCTGGAAAATGGTTTTGCTAAATTGAATGTGAATGTGAAATCAATGAAAATGTGTTAGACTATTATTATCGACACCATGCTCCTGTCACAAGTAGCCTTTAATGATTGTTACGACTGCAGTTTAAATATTTGGATCAGTATTCATTTTGCTGTTCCCTGTGCTCCCCACTGTGTCTGTGTTTATGTCCCCTCTGGTCCCCAGGTGGCGCTGTGGCCAAAATGGAGTCCAAGTCCTCCTTGAAGGAGTATAAAATAGGGAAGGGAAACCAAACAAAGAGAAAACAGCTTAGTGTCTTAGACTCATGTTGTTAAGCTTGTGTGATTTATGTGTATTTTGTAACCTGTGTGAACTTAGATTTTTGAGTTCAAGTAATTAATAAGGGGGAAACTGTGAAGGATATTTCAGTGAACATTTCTGTAAACTTGTGTGCTTTTGTTTTAGTTAGAAATGCCTTGCAAAAAAACACACATGAAAATGATAATACAAGTTTAGAAAACAAATGCTGCAAATCAAGTCACAACACAACAATGCTTTTTTCTGGAGGCCCCTTTAAATGCTGCGCCCCTAAGCTACGCCACATAGAATCGTCTTTATATAAAGTATGCTTCTCAGAAATTACGGGATTTTAAACGTACTTAATGGAAAGCATACTTTATATGAATATGACATCCCTATCAATCATAGTTATAAGTAAATATAATTTATATAATTTTCATAATTATTACATAATTTAAAATTATATAACAGCCACTGCTTTGTTTTCTTTTGTAGGTTTAGATGTGAAGGGTCTTAATGGTTCCCCCCAGAAAACCGCATTTCTGAACTAGAACCATGTTTCAGAACATACATTTATTTTCTGAACTTACATTTGTTTTCTGAACATTACCTTGCTAAACTTGAAGAACTAGAAGAGCACGTGCTGTTATTTTGATGGGTGTGATATTTCTAATTTGCACTTAGGCTTTCCTAGCCACCGTAGGTAAGTGCCAGCCAACTTGTTTGTCTTCTATGTTGTTTTTGTTATCTAGGGAGTATTTTTTAGGATGGAAGTTAGTGTTGGGTTTTGTTTTTTTTAGTTTTGGCCTTGGCTTACCCCTGGCAAGATTATTATTATTATTTTTAATAAATTTAAATATACATTAGCAAATCTCAAATTTGGGTGATGAAGCGTCTGGTCTACTTGTATTTATATATATACTTTCCTGAACAAACTGGTAGGCACTAATGGGACTCAAACCTAGGTTTGAAACATATTATTACACTCATCTCACACAAATTCTGGTTATATGACATAGCACGCATTCACTATATCTTTGAATCTGCTACAGAGTAAAGAGGTAAAGAATCTTGTAGGGCATATATATATATATATATATATATGATATTGATAATATATTATATAATTATTAACATGTAATATACTGTATAGGCATTTATATCATCTATATATTTTATACTTTAATATTTTATTTTTACTACTAAATGTTAAAAACATTATGGCATGTGCTTATAATGGGGAAAATAATTATAATAATAATAATAATATCAATCATATCAAATGATTGATACCATTATCAGTATATACCATATACCATATACCATCAAAACAATGTACATTATACAATTCTCAAAGTTGGTTTATTATGGTTAGGCCTTGTCTGGTGCTGAACTCCAAAATTCAGCCATTGTTTATGGAGCTGTATGCTGGGGAAGCAGTATCTTGTCTGTAGACAGGGAGAAGCTGGATAAACTGATCAGGAAGGCTAGTTCTGTCATAGGCTGTGCACTTGATTCAGTGAAGGTGGTTGGGGAGAGAAGGATGATAACAAATCTCTCATCCATTATGGAGAACCCCTACCACCCACTGCAAGAGACAGTCACAGCACTAAGCAGCACCTTTAGTGACAGGATCCTTCACCTGCGGTGTTCAAAAGAGAGATACTGAGCTCCTTCCTTCCTACTGCAGTCAGGATGTACTTCCAGATCACCAGTACCTGTCACAGCAAACATACTGTAATCAGCCATCCACTATGCAATATGTTATATGCAATAACTTAATTATACATGTGTATATTGTTTGTAATCGTATAGATCATATTGAGGAAAATGATCCAATATTACATATTTGTGAGTGAAAAACTATGTGAACTGCTAGGATTAGCAGTTAATTTGTGTAGCAGTTAATTATTAAACATGTTTTAATTCATCAAACACAGAATTTGAAACTGACAGAGATGTTGTGTAAAACTTTGAATCAAAGTCTGTTGTCTAATGTCTCCACCTTTTCGATGCATGAAAATCGGGCTGACCAATAAGAGCTCTGCTGTCAAGTTTGCAGCACAAACAAGTGCTAGTATCAGAGCACAATGACTTAAATGAAAAAATTTTTTTTATTATTTTGACAATGAGAAAGACATGATAAAGTTTTTTAAAACACATTTAACATGAAGAGAAGTACATATGCAAACCTTAGGTACGTATGGCCACATAAGGTACGTTATTAGAATGTTTTTCTTGTATGAGTGGATTACACTTGCTTACTTGAAGGGGGGAAATGAAGCATTATATGCTCACATTGGAATCCTCAAGGAAAGCAGTGACCTAGGGAAAAAGTGACTTAGTCTCAGACACAGCAGAAACAGCATCACTTTCCTCTCCTGTTCCTGAGCCAGTGCACTCTGAACTATCTGTTCTGGTTAATCAGAGAATGAGCAAGTGGACTTAGTCTTGTTGCTGGCCCCTGTTTACACTTATGATTGTTCTGGAGACAGAGCATTCCATCCTAGAGGCCATGATATCTCCTGTTCACCAGCCAGCAACTAAGCTTCCATCCTCTTTTGTCTATATGTTGTTTGAACCAAGGACCTGGTCTGGGCCTGCAAGATGAAGGTTGGGTGATATGGTTAAAGGACCCTGAGTATGGCAGGAGTACTTCTGTCCACAGCTAATGAATTCTGGAATAAACACCAGATGAGCCAAGACAATACAATAACTTTCACATACTGTGTTGGCACAGGTTATTGACCAGGTTAAGGTCACAGACTAGATGATCCAGCATTAAACTCCTGGCACTGCCAAACTGGTATGGTTTGTACTCTCTGTTGCTTTAAAGCTACATCATTTTAAAGACTTTATATTATAAATGTCTTCTCTGCACATCCCCCACAGCCTGTACATATTTGAGGCCTTTACATTCCTTAAATCGTTCTCCCACCCCTGAAAGGTGATTCGCTATCCACTTGTGTGCTGGCTTTGGGGGTTGGCCAGATCGTTTTCATATAAAACTGCACTGTTTCCAAATCTGTTCTTTCTTCTTCTCTGCACTTGCTTTCCCTATGTGGCCATATCTGCTTACCTTAGGTAAGAAAAAAATTCAGTATTTCTGCATTAATATGGTCTAAAATATCATCACAGTTATATTATAGGTGACAAATATATTATATCTGAACATTTATTTAATGTGGGAAATGAGCTATTACATATCTGTGAATGACAAAAGTTTGTGAACCTTTGCTTTCAGTATCTGGTGTGACCCAGTGGTGCAGCTATAACTGCAAGTAAATGTTTCCTGTATCTGCTGATCATTCCTTCACAAAGCCTTAAGGAATAGTTACCCATTCTTCCATACAGAACAGTTTAAACTCTGAACTGCTCACTTAATGACTTTCCACAACAGTTTGATTGCATTAAACCATTAAACATTTTCCTAATCATACTATGGTACAATACAGGAATAAGTGATGTTTTGGGTTATTGGCTTACTGTATGACACCCTTTCTGTTGAGTTCACAGAAAAATACCCTGACATGTTTCTCTAGAATTTGTTGGTAAAACTCAGAATTAATGTTCCAGCAATGATAACAATATGTTTTTTGGAGAGCAGTGGCTTTCTTCTTCTTCTTCTTCTTCTTCTTCTTCTTCTTCTTCTTCTTCTTCTTCTTCTTTCTTCTTCTTCTTCTTTCTGTGATTGTTTCTTCTAGAAAGCCATTGTTATTCAATGTCATCCTGATGGAGGACGCATGAACATTAGCCAATAAGACAGAGGCCATAACTTGCTTGAGGTCTTAGTCTTGGAATGATCATTGTTAGTCAACCATTCCTGGGGACGATAGCGGTGATCATTAATTCCATTTTTGAACAGTCTAATTGACTGTAGATTGTTGGAGTTCAAACACTTTAGAGGGTGTGTTTTGCATCAGCAGTGCTTTACCTGAAGTCTTATGTATTCTGCATTGTTCATGCCTGCCATGACACACTTCTGCAAGCATGTATGATGAAGATCATTTGACAGGTTCCTGTTTAAATACAACTGGCACTCACTCACCCCTGATCATTATCCCAGTGATTAAAAACATCTGACTATAATTTCAGTATCAAATTAACTGTTAACCCCACAGGTTCACATCCTTTTGTCACTCAAATTTTTTGTAACAATAAATAAATTACCAATATTTTGTCTCATTGTTTGTTTATCAACTATATACACTGCTCACAAAAAATAGGGGACATTTCATTATTTATCATTATTATTTGTGAGTGTATTCACAAATAAGCTACATAAGACCTACAGTATCACTACTGAAATAATTATTTCTATTTAGTCTTAGTGTCTTGCCGAATCTAGTAAAACCAACAGAAACCAATAGTAAAAACCAGGATCACTATTAAAATAGTTCATTATATTCAGTATCAAGAACAAGTGCAATGCTTTACAAATATCAGTATAAATATAACATAAATATATGTGTGTGTGTGTGTGTGTGTGTGTGCGTGCGTGCGTGCGTGCGTGCGTGCGTGCGTGCGTGCATGTGTGTATAGTATACAGAATGACATGCTGTATATGACAGCAGTTATCTTTCGTGCCAACTGAACCAATGGAAATTTGAATTTAGATGCTCTGCCAGCATAAAGCTTCTCTGAAACCAGAATATATTCTGTGGACTCTGGTATTTTGAAGCCAGATTGTTTTTGGTTCTGTAGGTCATGCTACATGACAAAGATGGACAAATAATTGTATACAGCATGTTCAAGTATTTTTGAAATAAAAGAGTGATACTGGTCTATAGTTGTCAATATTTGATTAAACTTGTGTTCATATATTTTCATATATATCTATATGCAGTATATATATGAAAGCTGATGAAGGACCTCTGTCCGAAACATTCTGTTCCTCTGGAAATTTTGTGTACTTCTAATTTTTAT
>JAUZST010086165.1:0-20005 GCA_034779995.1 Parotocinclus haroldoi
GAATATACATATATATATTGCCAAAAGTATTTGCTCACCCATTCAAATTATCTGAATCAGGTGTTTCAATCACTTTCATGGCCAAATTATAAAATTCAGCATCTAGGTATGCAGACTGTTTTTACAAACATTTGTGAAAGAATGGGTCTCTCTCAGGAGCTCAGTGAATACCAGTGTGGAACTATGATAGGATGCCACATGTGTCAGCAACTTAGCCACAAAGTGGTAGGCAACGTAAACTGATGGAGCCGGGTCAGCGGATGCTTGTCAATCACTACAGACCTCCAAACTTCATGTGACCTTCAGATTAGCTCAAGAACAGTGCGCAGGGAGCTTCATGGAATTCTTGAGACAGCTCAAGACACTAGCCATAGTGACAGTATGGAATGCATCTAAAACACAGTATTTCTTATGTTTACTTATACTCTTATTTCATAGCAGACCGTTTGAACCTGAGATATTTTATGTCTTGTCTACTCAACTTAATTTCATTTATTAAAGAACATCCATTCCGGCATTCAGGCCTGAAACATTGAAACATATTCCAAAAAAAGCTGGGAAGGAGCAATTTAGAGCTAACAATAATTTAAGTTATATTTATACTGTAATGGATTTAAAAAACAACTAAATAATTATGTAATTTCAAATATGTGATGTCAACAGTCGATTATAATTCACATAATTATGATTTGGTACAAAAGTAGCATTCAGGAAAGTATTTAATGAGCAAAGATAAAGTATAACCAAAGTATGTTGTCACCAAAGAGAAAATAACAGAAACTAACTGAAATGTTTAAAAACAATGCACCTCAAAGAAAGACTGAAAGGAATTTATTATGATTAAGCAATTCTAGGAATCAAGAGGAATTTCAGTGCACAATGCTAAGGGCACAAGCTTAAGCTGTATGTCTGTTTATCTTTGATCACTGCATCAAGAACTGCTATTCAGCAATAGCTGATATAACCACATGGACAAGGGATTACTTTGGGAAACATTTATGAAGCACTACAACATGGAATTACACTCACAAATGCCCTTATAATTTTACTGTACCAAAAATAAGCCTTGTGTTAACCATTACCAGAAGCTGTTTTGACATTTTAGGCATCTAGAGTAGACCATCACAAAGTGGAAATGTGTGTTGTGTGCACTCAGGTCTAAGGTCCGGACTGTTATTAGCAACAAGTCCAAAAGCCATTGTTTGTTATGGTGTGGAGTCGATGCACTTGCCGATGGTCATTTACACTGGTTATTTTCTGTGATGCCAGCATTAATGCAGAAAAGTACACTGAGATTGTAGTGCAACATATGTTGTCTTCAGGATGTCAGCTTTTCCAGGGGCATCCATGCATTTTTCAAAAATAAAAATTTGAAAATGCATGATGAACACGGTAAAATGGTCAATCTGATTCTCTGTTAATGAGTCTAAACAACATGCTAATAAGCCTAGCAAATTAACATGACATTAAGTTGTATATAAAATGTAAGATTCTTATTAGTCTAGCTGTTTTTTAAATAAGTCCTTATTATAATTCTAGTAAATTGCAATATTTGCTTTAGGATTAAATCAGGATTCACAAGTAGCTTGGGTAATATAAAACAGACATGTATCTGCTTTGTCTTGATGGGAGAAAGGAAGAGGGGATTCATTAAACTAGGATTAACAGTGTAGGATTACTGGAAGCTAACATTTAAGCATGAGACACATACCGAAATCATTTATACCTACAGACATAGTAACAGTCCTTATCATTATAAATAGGTGCATAAGGACCTTTAAATATATTACACTGGAGCTTCTGAAGTTAAAGCCTAAAGCCTGGTCAGAGAAATGCTCAAAATCAGAATTAAACAGTGACACAAACATACAAAGACCATGGGAGTCTGGGAGTCTGTATAGTATAGCGTGGTACAACTGAAGTTAGGAGAACTGAGACACATTCACATCCACACAGATGTGGCCAAAGATAACACACCTACTTATTAGTATTCTGTGCAGAGAATCAGACAGTGAGTCTGCAGAGAGAGGGGGAACTGTTGTTGATAGATATAATAGGTAAAGTAGGAAAGTGATGACAGAGAGGAAGAGGAAGAGAAAATTTGTCTTTTAAAATACTTTTTTAAATTAATTCATGTCTTTATAACAAGGTTTTTTTTATTGGCATAACAGCCTTTCAGCCGCTCATTTGGTTGATCTGTTGCAGAAAATCAAGTTATTGCAATATAATGTCTCTTTCAACCCAAAGTGGCCAATGTTCAACCACAAAATCTTGAAAATGTCCCAGAAATGTACTAGTAACCCATAAGAGATAGACACAAACTTATCATTTGGGGCATGCTTTAACAGATAAGGATCAGAAAACTTGTTCATTAAAGCCCAATTCTCCATTTCCCCAAGAACTGCAGATTCGCACTTTCATAGTTTTCTCCAGTGTACAATGATCACAATTTTGAGCTGATTGCATTGCTAATTGTTTTTTTTTTGTCAGAACTCGATGAGCCCTTGTCCTCCTAGCAGCAGATAATTCCTGGTGGAAGTCAGTGTTATCAAGTCCATTTGAGTCTCTAGAAAAACCAAAACAAAATATATGTATTATACCATATAGGTACATGGTCCAATAACCCTTATATTACTTTGCCAGATATTGTAGTTTTTGTAGCACACATACAGCACACAAGTAGTATCTTGTGTTTTTAGTCAATACTTTCCAGTGTTTTGCTACATACATATATAATATGATGTTCAATTTCACATAACACATTGTCGACACAGGTAATTGATCTTCAGTTATTTTTGTATCACTGTTTCGTTATTTTTTTTCTAAAAACCCTTTTGAGCTTTGTTGACTTTACTGACTGCCAGACCTTCTGGGATTTCTTAGTTTAGTATAATTCATTTTTTCTGTTTGCTTAAAAGCACACAATAATATTAAGAGCAACATGGCACTTATGTGGCACATCTGTCTAAGAACCTAATCTGTCACTGGGGTTGGAATCCATTCTCCAGTCTCAGGTCAGTGTCACATGAAGACATGACAAGCTGTGTCTGAGGGAGAGCTGGACAGTCAGGGGATCTTTAGCCCCTGCCCAAATCTGTGATCAACTGATGTGGTGTCCAGAGCATGTGTAGACCTGGGACAGATGCTGGTTCACGCACAATCACAATCCTGTCCAGCAAATGAGCTGTTAGAATGCAAAAAAGTGCAACAAGCTACCACACAACCCCAAGCATACTTGATGCATACATGCTTAACAGTTGGCAGAGTGTTATTTTATAAACAATCATCAGAGCCAAAGTGCTCAGCGTTTGTCATAGCACTTGGTCCCGGAATGCCTCCAGCTCAAGATTTCTCTTGCAGACTTGCAATGTAGATATTGACTTATGTGATAGAATTGACATTCAGGGTTTACTTAAAATGACCCTTCCATGCAGGCCATGTTAGTTCAAACAGAGTTGCACAGTGGAGGAATGCACTGCAATGTCTGTGCAAGACAATATTTCAAACAGGTCCTGGGTTTTGCTTAGCCTACCTGAACAGTCTATGTCTTTTGGGGTTTTTATTCTGGCATATATTGATTTGCAACTATAAATTAAAAGTCAATAAAAATAGCTTCCTTTTAGCATAAGAGTTATCTAATGCTTTCAATTTAAAACAATAAAAACAAACAATCCCAAAACAAATACGGTAGTGGCTATTGTTTAAACAAAGGACACAAAACACAGTTATGCATACCTCACCATTTCTGGAGTTTTACATTTGAAACAAAAGAATACACGAGCATCAAAACACTTACAAGCGGTTTGACTGCTTCTACACATCACATGGCACAATTACTCTCAATGTACAAATTTCCCTGATCCAATATGTACAATACAGTCGAAAAAAATAACTTTTTCTGGAACTTCATGTACCCCAAACAAAAATATCAATTTAAGCCTCATTTATTAACTTTTAAACGGGGTATTAAGTTTACCAGACCGCATGGTGAAAATCCGATATTTACACTGCTTAATAATCAAATGGAATCTGGTTTCAATAAACACCATCTACGGCTAAAATATGAAAAATATGGATCTATAAGTGCTTAGGCCTACTTAATTTGGAAAATTGAAAATTGTATTATTTACCCGAATAGACTTCAGTAACTGATGTTACAACCATTCAGCACCATTCAGCCATAATTTTTTAGTCAGTATTTAATATACGAATCCTGAAGCTAGGTGGCAAAAAGGCCAAAGTCTTAAAGCAACCTTCTGCACACCAATGGGCTACATTTATACAGTGCTTTTCAGTCTTAAAGCAGTTTAAAAGTAGCAGACCAAAACCCCTGTTGAGTAAGACAGTGGAAGAAAAAAATACCCCTTAGATTTAGAAATGCAGGAAGAGACCCATCCTCTATGGATGGCATGGCGTATAATTAAAATAAATTTATTGTACACAAAGCACAAATATATTGCTATTGTCCTTATGGAGATCCTGACATTTCCATCACATTTTGCAGGAGTAGCATTGTTGGCACGGCAGTCTTGACCTTGACCAGGGGTGAACCTTGGAGTAAAACAACAGGAAGTGTAGTTAATTTGTACTAGACTAGTTTAAGAACATAGAATTAGAATAAATAGAATTAGTATGTAGTTATGATAACGTAGGAGTAATATGATTAAACTTTTTAGTTTTAGTTAACACTCAAGCTGCTGTATTATGAAATTAGGGATCTACCCAAACATCCAGCTAGAAGAGCACTACAATAATCTACACGAGAAATGAATACATGTTTATTATTCCATGAATAAGTTTTTGGACATTAACATTGAGTATATTTCTTATTTTATAGAAGTTACGACAATGAAAGAAAGCTATTCTAGTTATATTATTAACACGTGCATCAAAAGAAAGATCTCAATCTATTGTGACACTCCAGTATTTTACCAGCTATGAGTTACATAAAAATCATGTGAAAAATCATGTACATCATGTGAACAATCATTTATATACAGTGTAAATAATAGTGATCTCAATACTGACCCCTGTGGAACACCATACTTTACCTTTGTAGTTTCTGTGCATTTAGTATTTACATGGACAAATTGAGAGCAGTCAGTCAGATATTATTTAAACCAAGAGTTTTAATCCCCATATTTTCCAGTTTATCCAGTAAAATGTAATGATCAACAGTATCAAATCCTGCACTAAGATCTAAAAGAACAAGGAAAAAGATGAGCCCATTATCAGATGACATTAATAAATCATTAACCAACCTAATTAATACTTTCAATACTATGGTTGGATCTACATCCTGATTGCATTTTGTCATTAATATGGTTTGCATGTAAATAAGAACATCACTGTTTAGATACTTCTTTTTCTAGAATCTTCAAGATAAACGGAAGGTTTTGAAATTGGCCCATAATTAGACAAAACATGTAAGTTGAGATTAGATTTTTTATTAATCAGAATATGGGCTCTACAATGGCTGGGAGTAAATCGTTAAGTAAACAAGTTTGGACAGGGTCAAGTATATACAATAATGCCTTTCATGATTTAATCAATGCAGTTAGTATAGTTTGAGAAATTGTATTATATGAATTTAGTTTGATTACTGTACTGGATAATTCACTATTATTACCTAAGTTGATACTTAACAAGTGGTGCACTTTGACTTCTTTCTCTGATTAAATAATTTTGAAAACTCATTGCTGGTACCGTTGGGTGGTATATTGGAGTTTCATTGATATTCTTAGTTAGTTTAGACACTGTCTATTAAGTAAGAGTAACATGATGCTTTAACGTTTATACTCAGAGCATAATTTCATGCAATTCTATACACTTCTAATGCATTCTGCTACCACTTGCGTTCTAATTTTCACGCTGCCTGTTTAGTGTACGAACAGTTCTTTCAGTTTTCTTGGTCTTTCAGATCTTTTCCTTGATTTTAATGTTTACTTAATTTTAACAGTATTGCCAGTATTTCAGGTTTATAGCCGTTTCGCTTTGTGAGCTTCAATTATTTTTTATTTTCATATCCTCTGTAAGCTTCTTGAAAAGGCCCATGTCTCTAAAATGTCCGCACAACTTTCTGAAAGGCTTGAGGAGTCACAGAATGTATTTGGATTTGTGTACATCTGACCTAAAAAGACTGGCAAGTCAATTCAGATTTGAGACGATGTGTTTACTTCTTTTCATTGGTAAAACCACAAAACATTTGACTATAAGACTTTTCTTGCATGTTTTGTAATTTCTTGCTCAGTCAGTCACCATTTGATTTACAGCTCCACCACATATTTGAATTAAATATAGGTGAGATTCTGTCTGGGTGAATGTCTGCTTTGTGAGATTTGCTTACCCAGAAACTTGTTGTATGCAGTCCAGCATGGGTATGTGGATGTTCAGAATTAAAAGGGCAGTATAAACTGGCTTTTATGAAAGTCATTTTTCCAGCAGGTGTGTATACATAAGGAATGCTCAAGCGTAATCAGCAAACCATGGGAAGGAATTTTTGGTTGAATTACTTAATAAATTATACCACAACATTTTGAAACTTTAATGCAGCACTAATTTAATTATCACTTGTGACAGAGCCTTCCAATCTAGAAACATATTTGTAATAATTTGTTATTTTAATAAGCATTTTAATAAAAATGCAAATTTACAACACCCATGTTTACATTTGCCCCATAAGTCTATTTGGGTTTCTTCAACAAATTCTAGTTTTTTCCCTCAGAGCGTGTGTGTGCGTGTGCACGTGTCCTGTGGCATATTTGTGCTCGGCCTACAGGTTACTTACCGACTTCCTGTATTGGAATAATTAATTAATATATACCTAAGCATTACACACAATGACAATGTCTGTTTGTAAATGAAATATAAACATTATTCAGTTTGAAGTTTATACTTCAATTACTGAAATTTGGGTTAAAAATTTAGAGAAGTAGGATTTGTGTAATTAGCTAATTAATAACTTTATTAAATAATTGGGTCACCTAAAATATGTAAACCTTTTTGCCAACAATATCTACTGCTTTGTTCGATCATTGTATTTATATCACATTCAAAATTATCCAGGACATCTGCCTTAGTCTGGAAGACATTTGTGTGAGAAGCAAAAAGACAACAGATAAGAGACAAAGAAAAGATTCTGTTCACTCCAAGGAAATTAATTTTTTGTTGGCAGAGCATTCTCAAGGACCAAGTCACAGACAAACATAAACAGCAGACGTGGGAGGACACTGCACAAAGAAGCCACATATTCAAATACTGGGAAATAAGTAAGGAAAAAGTGATAAACTTTTATGAATTTGCCTGAGGTTGTGCGTTAGTGACTAGTTATAAGCATGCATAGCTAACTAAACATGTTCCCTTTTCACATAACCAGCTAAATGTTCATAGTACACTATGCACAAATAGATTTTTTAAATTAAAAACTAACTGTATAACTTTCAAAATTACTATAAGTTATTATCAAAGGGTTTCTCTCAAACTCAGAGTGTATTATTCTTCCGACTGGACTGATATGGGTAGAGCATGCCTTTTTTTCTTGTAGTTAGGTCAGCAGATGATATGAAAACATTTCTAGGTTTTCAGGGCAAGTCTTGACTGAGAGTGCATATTTAGACTGGTAAAAAGAGAAAGAAAAAATATAGGGTATGTACTAGAAACAGCACCATATGTGAGCAATGCAACAAATAATCAAAAATTTGTTGATAATATAAACTGTAAGTTTTAATAAGAGATGTAAAACAAAAAATATTAAATAGATACTAAAGAAAGCCAAGGGATTGTCACTAAGAGATAACACCTGATGTGTTGCTGAATGTAACAGACAAGGCAGATGTAAAAGGCACCACAGAGTAGAGTGTGTATTCTTTAATTTTACTATGAGCAAGGATTTGCTCCTGTCTTGTTGCATCAAATGAAACTTTAGCAGACACTATGTAACTTATAGAATGTCATTTTAAAAACAAATATATAATAGATATGAAACCATAAGCTTCACTTCTTCTAATTAGGTACCTCTCTCACTTCTGCCAGCTTTTAAACAATTATTCAAATGCTAATGTACACGGCATAATATAAAAAGCATTAAGTCCATTATTCATTTTTTTAGAA
The DNA here is from genome assembly GCA_034779995.1 of Parotocinclus haroldoi. Classification (NCBI taxonomy): domain Eukaryota; kingdom Metazoa; phylum Chordata; class Actinopteri; order Siluriformes; family Loricariidae; genus Parotocinclus; species Parotocinclus haroldoi. The sequence goes on from JAUZST010086165.1 coordinate 8,110, forward strand.
GTCCACCTAGATTTAAGCAAGGTCAAGTAATTGGGTTTGTCAGTGCATATAATTGGACTGCATTTATTGGATTTCTTTTGAATTTCTACGCATGTTTTGCTTTTCCCTGCATTTTACATTCTATATCTTATAAAGTGCACTAAATGCTGTTGGCACATGACACAAACAAGGGGTGCCTACACATTAAAGAAAAAGTATTTTGTTCTGTATCATGGGGGAAACCATTGGTCTATGTTATGTGATTATCCTACTCAGAGGTGTTCTAAGGCTCATGAGCATCTTATCAGGCAGATTATACATATTTGGGCATATTGTCCAATGTTGAGGTGCCAATCATTATCTGCACTTACTAGAGCCAGCAGCCCAAACCACACTTACATCATACACTCAAGTGTGCACTAACCTTTGCCTTTGAGTGGTGAGCAGAGAGAGTCAGTGATAGTGTGCTGGTTTGCAGTGCTAAACCAAAGTTCTAGGTTTGGTTCTAATTGTTCATTTTGCCTTGCCAGAAGCTCCTGAGACACAGTAGTCCATAAGGTAAGTCCTATGATGCAAACGCACTACAAGACCTCTTTAATAAGCTTTATATATTTAAGGGGCAACTGTGGCAACAGCAGTGTATGCGTTTTTTCCCTAGTTTTTGTGAACAATATATTTGAGAACATTTTATCAGTTGTTTGGTTTCTTACACCAGTTGGATTTATGGGTACCAGGAACGTAAACCCGACAGAATTCGCCACTTAAACCTCATTTTGGCAGATGCAGGGTTCTGTTTAGAGTGTTGGTGTTTCATGTCCAATAAGGAGTGCAAAAATAACTTGAAATTGAAAAATGAGGGAATATTTAATTATGGGATATGTATACCCTAATTTTTGTGAGCAGTATATGTATATTACTGCACTTAGTATATCGCCAAGTATATGTTAAGTATTTATTTATTTATTATAATTATATTAGTGTAGTGTGCTCTGTCAAGCACACTGTATTTTAGGAAACTAGCTCAGTACAGCCTCAACATATAAATATTTTTTTTTCTATTTTATAAATAGAGTTGGTGCATGTATAGCATATCTAGGAAATACGTATTTACTTGTGTATTCTTCTGGCATTTTGGTATCAAAGACTTATCAGGATTAACAGGGCATGATGGACACAGTGGGTATTCACAGAGGCAATATCTTTGTGATTTGTGTGCAAAATCCAACAAGTGAGAGTGGGGTGAATTACTTTGAGACTTATCGCCACACCCGCACATTGTGGAATGAACAATACGAAGGTGGAAGTGCTTCAGGGGCTTCTATGCCTCAAGCGATGGTAAGCTCTTTGACATTTCAAGGTACTGTGCTGTAATCTCACCAGCAGAGGTGGTACATGATATTGCTATACATAAAGCATTTTGGATGTAAAACATAATGAAAAGGAAGTGCAAAAGGACAAATACTATGGTATCCTTCCTTAGAGATGGACAGATAATGTTCGGGAATAGATAGAATGTTTGGTATTGATGCAATGCAACAAAAACACATTATTATTTTTTTCCTCCTTTTATACCGCCAGCCAGTACATATTCAGTATTCTTTTTATCAAGCCTGTATAATATTTTCACCACCTTTGAAATGTTCCTATATCAACAGGACTTTGCTTATCTTCAGTAAATGTAAAACCAATGTGTTGTCATTCCCATGCTGTTCGGTTCTGGCTGGGTGCAGGTCTGAGTCCCGGGCAGTTCTGGTCAGACATGGTTCCGAGACTCATTTAGTTCTGGCTGGGCTGGGTGTGGGTCTGGCTGGTACCTGTTCGGTTTTGGTATGGCTTAGTTTTGAGTCCCGGTCGGCTCTGTTCAGGTTTGGGTCTGAGACCTGGTCAGCTTTGGATGGGCAAGGGGATATGGATTGAGGTGCAGGTCCGATACCCAGGGCTTCTGGTCGGACATGGTTCTGAGACCAGGTCAGTTCTGGTCGGGCTTGGGTTTGAGTCCCAGTTGATTCTGGACAGGTACGAATCCCATACCCGGTCGATTCTAGTTGTATGTGGTTCTGAGGCCTGGTTGAATGTGACTTTATGACAGAAGAGCTAAGAAGCCATTTCCTCTGTGTGTAAGTGTGAGTGAGAAAAATGTAAAAACGGCAAGTTCGATAGCAGAGGCTTATGTCTACAACTTAAAAATCGATCGGTTTACAGCCGGTTAAAAAATATCCCTATTAAGTCAATGGGAAATTTCCCATGAAAAAAATGCTCGTCAACTATGTTATAAAGATAAAAAGTAAGCAATTCATATTAAGTGCAAAAAATAAACGAGACTAAAAACTCTTAAACCTAACCATGACTTGGGTTAAGTGGAAATAAAATAAATAATTAATTAATAAATAAAATAATTAACTTCACAAACACATTTTTGTGATATATATATACAGACAAACACGTACATTCAATTTAATCAACTTTATTATTTTTTATTATTAATTCTCTCTGTGTATATATACTTTTAGACATGGTTTTATTGAGTAGTTTAACACAGTGCCCCTCCAAGCACAAAGTAAGTGGCTCATTATGTAATTGTTGTGCTATTTCCTTATTTCATTAAGCTAATGAAAGATTATATTATGACTGAAGGTTACAGAATTGACTAAATTGAAAAATTGTAATTTTCATCTCTCCCTTGGTTAGAGCTGCACTATTTTAGACACTAAACCACAACACTAGTGTTTTTTATGCTTGAATAATTCTGCTCAGCCACAGACAGTTTGGAAATATTTTACATGGCGCATGTTTTAGACAATAACAAAGACTTTCAGAAACATGTGTCCAGTCAGAGCTATTAATGAGCAATGTCTATATTGCGCTGAAGGACAGAGAATCAAGTGGTAACACTTTTAATGAGCTATTTAGACTGACCCAGACAGAGAATAAAAGGGTATAAAAGGATATAGGAAATTTTAAGCTTTTAATTTTTTTGCGGAAGCTTAAAATCCACTTGGCTGGTCTTTCCCTCAAGTTGTTGAATGCACATCATCCAAGGACCCAAAATTGCAATAACAAAACACTTTCCCCAGCGTGCACGCTGTCAATATGTAGAAATATAAATAACATAATTGACATGCTTGGTGCCACCAGTTTTGAAACACTGGTTTGAATGTTATAATATTGGCTTTTTTGTCTAGGTTTTCCTTTTAAGTTCACAATTTGCATATATCACCCAAACATAGAGTATATTGTATTATATATATATATATATATATATATATATATATATATACACACACACAGTACAGAGACAGACTATTAAGTGTTGCTATAGTTTGGAATTTTAATTTTAGTGTTGTAAAATTTACAGTAACACATGGCTCAAGGTTTTATGTTTTATTTATAAATGTTTGCATATTTATCAAGTATTGTAAAAAACTGGAAGAGTAGTTCCAGAACTGTAGTACAAATTATTTCTGCTATTACAAAACTATTTGTATTACATCAAACTTTGCCAACTTCAGCATCTGCTAAAACTAGATGGATTGTTGTTAGAAAGCGAAACATTAGTCACACACACAGAAAAATATATATAATGATTGATAATGATGCTGACATAGTTTCTTAGTTCATCTATTGCAGCTGATTTTTATTTGTACTCAGCATCAGGGGAATATAGTACCACAGATCAACAATAGTCAGCCAACACTGACAAATTCCAGTTGCCCTGTGATCAATATTGTCCTCCTGAAACCTTCCACCATGTTTGTCACTGATTGCACTGGGATCAGTACAAAACAAGTCCGAGTGTGTGATGATGCTAGCTGGTTTAGCACATCACTAAAAATACAAACTGACTAAACTAAACTAGATAGAAAGATAGAAATTCTGTCTTTATTCTGATTGTCAGAATAAAGACAGGGGTTTCATTGCATGTAACTACAAAATATTGTAATAGATATATGTTTATAAAAAATAAAACATAAAAAATATGTTTTTTATTTATTGAAATTTCTATTTTTCCTAAATGATACCTGTGTTATGTGGTTTAGTCCAGATATGTCTGTTAAGAGAAAGATACCGTTGAACTTTTAACTCACTGCTACATGTCTATTTATAGGGAAATAGGGAACTTAAGTGAGATTAGTTTATGTATATAGCTGAAAACTACTGTATTTTTGAAGAGGCTTTGCACTTGGTGGAAATGAGTGTTTTGATGTTCCAAAGTGGTAATCGCCATACCACTCAGAGCCAAGTTACCACAAAGTTCAAAAATGCATTGCCAATGTACATAAGCTTTTCATTATCAGTTGCCCAAAATTCACAACACCAAAAGTGTTATAAATATGTTAAAAAGCCATAACAATAATCATAATCCTAATCATCATCATCATTATCATGTTATCACAACTAGGATAAGAACAATAAACAGAACATCTTGGACTCATACTGGGTGTGATAACCAAAGGTAAAAAGGCAGTTCTGACAAGATATCTTTGATTGAAAAATTAAGTTGACTTCAACTTGACAGATTCCATTTTTTCACCCATAGCTTATAAAACAAAAAATTACAAGCATCAAATTCAAAATTAGTGAATACTTGCACAAAACAATAAAGTTTATCTATATGAACATTAAATATCTTGTCTTTGTTGTGTATTCAATTGAATATCCATTGTAAATGATTTGCAAATTATTATAATCTGCTTTTATTTATGTTTTACACAACGCCCCAACTTCACTGGAATTGGGGTTGTATATTTTATATTTATTTATATGTGTGTGCATGTGTCTTTATGAGTTATGTGATTTGGTAAGCTCTGATCTGGTTGATGTTACATGCTTCAACTACACCCAACAGCAGTACCACCCTATATTTGTCTGTGCATGTTTCTAAAGCAGAATAGCCCTACAACATCAGTAATTCAAGGCGTGTGTGTGTGTGTGTGTGTGTGTTTGTGCTTTAAGCGTGTGTTTTATATGTCTGCTCTGACCTAGTTATCAGCGGCAGAAGACAGTGGAGGTCAGGTCACAAATAACAATTTTCTATGCCAACAAGCATACCCATGATGCTCTGATGCTCTGTTAGTAAAATGGACAGCAATGGCAGGCTGGAGGCTTTGTTTTGCTTGTGTGTGTGTGTGTGTGTGTGTGTGTGTGTGTGTGTGTGTGTGTGTGTGTGTGTGTGTGTGTGTGTGTGTGTGTGTTTTCCCAGTGGCGAGTTGCCAGGCTTGTTCCAATGAAAGTGACACTGAGTGCAGCTCTGGGCATTTGAGACAACAGCAAAACAAATATGGCAATCTCCAGTGTTCAATTAACTTATACAGAGCTACATTAAGTTAAGTGGAACTTTAGGGTCAATTAAACAGTGGTGGTTCTCTCTCTATTGAATCATCAAGAATGATGTAGCATGTATGGTGCATGAAGCCACCCGAATCACTAATTTATTGCGGCAAAGCAATGACTTGTGAAATAGAAAGGCTTTAAAAAATAATTTTAAGTGGATTATGTGCACTGTTTATTTAGCGATCAGAAAGCCAAACATGGAATGCCTTTACACACACACACACACACACACACACACACACACACACAAACACAATTCTATTTTTATTTTATATTAACAAGGGGCAGAAATGGCTTATTGGTTAGGGGTTTGAATAAATAACTGAAAGGCTGTGTGTTCAAATATGGGCTCTGTTAATCTCTTTCTCTTGAGATTTGAGAAAGGCCCACCTTTAATTGCTCATTTCAATTGTATGACACCATCTATAAGGGCATGTGTAAAATTCTGGAGATGTGGAATAAATAGTTTTGCATATAGTTGCAAAACATGACATGATGGTTCTTAGTGCTTATTATGTTCCTGATGCAATTTCATAAGATTTTGCACAATCATGAAGCCAGTATTGCATTAATTAGATTCAACTATGCCTGGATCCGATTGCTTAATAGTTACAAGACCAAACACAAGCAATTTAATATTACTGAAAATGTTCACTGCATATTTTAAATGGCTTAAGAAAATAATAGCTATGGCCACCTCGGAAACTGGAGGTATTTTGAAAAAGTCTGGATCTACTCACTCACCTTCTTTACCTGGTAATATAATTTAGAGTTGTGGTTGGTTATATAGGGAATAACCAGACATCGATTTCTACCAACCTATGTGCACACATCTTTCTAACTAAAGCAAATGTTTTGACTCTAGTGGTAGATGATGGCTGTCCTGTACTCTGTTGCTTTCACTGTCACTGACAAACAAAATGCATAGATAGACATATCAGACTGCTGTGAAACCCAGTGTGCAATTATGTCTGAGCAGATACTGTATGTAAATGATTATAAGTGTTGTCTGATTAGACACTGGATCTAACCACAAGAAATAATAAGTGTTTGTCCTGCTGATCTATAACATTTCTCTGAGGTGGTACTTTTGGTTAGTGTACATCTTGATGAAAGGTTGTTGACTGCTACACATGCCTCATGAAATATTTGCACACAGCTGTGCCTGTAGCTTCTCCACACTCGAAGATTCCTGAAGCTGGCATCCCAGCTGGTCGCATAAGTGCCTTATTGGTGATAAATCTGGTGACTGTGCAGGCCAAGGAAGCTTTCAATGTAGTGGAGATATTCCTGGGACAGTCCTGCTGTGTAGGGCTGAGCATTGATCTGTTGAAAAATTCCAGTTTAAAGCCTGCCATGAAAAGCAACAAATGTGGCTGCAGAATGTAATAAATATATCGATCAGATGTTAGTGTCCCATGTATCACTACTATCACTACTGTCGTATGCAATAGATACCCAGGTCATCACACCAGCAGGCAATGTGTTGCTCCATAACAAATTCAGGATTGAAGTGCTCACCAAAAGGCCTCCATGCTGGAACCCAAGCGACGTTGGATCCAAAACATAGCCTGGATTTGTTTCTAAAAACAATACAGTCACAGTCCATAGCAGTCCGCCACTGCAAATGAAATCTGTCACAATGAAAATTAAAAATTCTAATGAAATGTTTGAGAGAAAGGTGTGTCTAATGAAGGTGGGAAACTGTGGGAGCTTGTGAGCTAATCAAACTATTCTCTCTACTGGTGTCTGTCTGGGCCATGTGGAGTCTGTTTGCCATGTGTTTGTGACCTCACAGAACCACTGCTCCAAAAACCTCTTAACAAATACGTCAGAAAGGCCTAGATGGCTGCCAATTTGTACAGCGTTGTTCCTTGTCTCAAACTTTTCAAATGCATCATCGACACGTCAAGCAGTCAGCAATCTCTCAGCCAAAAGTAGACTCAGAAAACATTTTTATAGGCCTGTAAGTGAACCCTCTTGTGGCAAGACCCAGTATACTGCACCTGTATCCTACGTATGTACGTAAATCTATATGTCTTCCTGCAATATATCTGGTGCCAAGTTTTGTGGAAATGTTTCTTGTATGATTCAGTTTTCTCCATACAGTCTCTTATGCTAGTCTCTCTGCATTCATGCTGCTGATCATCTCTGCACCTGTATTCAATTTAATAGTACACTTTTATTCTAGCCTTATATGTGACACGATCTCAATTCCTAGGCACCATTATGTGGTGTTTAAACACACCTAAGAATGAATGCCAATGAATTAAAGACAATACTTATAGCTCAATGCCAAAGCCACATTTGGGCATAATTTTATTCACACTAGCAACTAGCATCTAGTTTGTCTCTAGCTCATTGCTAGCCTCTTAGGAACCTGTTAGCACTTAACAGCTTAGCAAAATCATTAGCCTTGTTTTGTTGAGTGACTTTAGTTGTTATGCTACACAAGCTTTTCATTCTGTCATGTTCCTACCCTCTTATTCCAAGACACGGCTGCAGAAAAACCTGTACGTAGCCAGCAACATATGGCAGGAGGCAGGAACAACCCTAGGCAGGGCGCCAATCCACTCATACACACACTCACACACTAGGGCCACTTTAGTGTAATCAGTTAAGCTAAAACCTGCCTTTGAACTGTGGGAGGAAACCAGAGCACCTGGAGTAAACCCACAGGGACACAGGGAGGACAAAGAAACTCCACACAGTGTAGAACACTTGGGATACAACACAGAAATGTCTTGCTGTGAGGTGACAGTGCTACACACCAAGCCACCTTCCCTTGACAAGCTCTTTAAACTGTTTTGTAGTAGAAAACCTGACGTCTTTACCCTGACCTCCAGTCTCTCCTGTTATGAACATTTGAGTAAAGTCATTATGCTTGCGCAGAGATTAAACTGATCAGATCAGTTCAATATAAAACTTCATTTATTTTATTAAATTATAATTGAGATATGAGGTCATCACTGCAGATTTGTGGAGTGCAAAAATTTATATTTTAGAATGCAGATCATAACTGTATGTTAAGCAGTTCATGACTCGTTAACTCGAGGGATGAGGCTGCAGAAATGAACTCAAATTGCTTGGGCTTATCTCCCGGGCTTACATTTTAATTATTACTTAAATTATAAGAGTTCAAGACTGTATGTTAAAATTTCAGATCGAAAGTGATCAAATTTTTAATAACATTAAATTATGTACAGAGTTTTCTAATAAGCATAATTTATCCACAGTAACTTTTTTGATGATTTAATCCTAGTGATTGCAGCATTACAATAGAGCATGAAACTTTTGGATGAAAAAGTCATCTGAGAAGTCAGCCTGCACAGTTGCCAGCATCTTCAGTAAACAACTGCTGACTACAGCTGCACATAAATAAACAAGCCTGCCTCTTTACATAATTAAGTACAGGGTCAGTCGGGAGCCTGAAGCATGACATATTAGTTAGGAAAGTGCTCAAAATATTGCTATAGAGCTTTAGCAAAAAAGGAAAAGACAGAAGTATGACAGTGAATTTGAAGGGAACACAGGCCTGAGACAGATTAAATCAATCCCTTTAATCCATTAGTCACACCTGTGGCTGATGTCACCTTCATCAGGTTCAAATTGAAGGGTCTAGATGGCATGCATTGTGGACTGTAGATGACTGTTGCAAAGTGAAATCTGAGGTTAGACATATGCAATGTTGTTCACAGAGCTGTGTAGGAAAAAAAGTGCTTTGCAATTCGACCAAAAAAAATGGTCATGCTCTCACAGTTTGTCAACCAAGTTTACAGTTACACAATGAATTACCACAGCCGAACCATGAAGTGGGAAAATTACCATCAATAATTCATAGTAAAACTATGTTATGGCCAAACTGTGAAAGTTCACATGAAAACTGTCAAGCAGTTCACAGTAGTGCTAAATTTTTGGTAAATGCTAAAGTGTTAAATTTCACAGTATTTTTTCTCCCTGGGTCGATCCTTAGTGTTGCTGTAAATGCACTATGCTTAAATCATAATCAAAAGATTGTCCCATTATCCCACACCCTTCAATTCACACACATTTGAAATAGATATAAAAGACACCATGATTACTTTACATTTGCTTGCAGAAACTTTCCTCAGATTTAACGTTTAGGCTTTTATTGTTCTGATTATTAGAATAAACAAAAAAACCTAATAGTACAAATAATACCTAGCACAAATAAACACAAAAATGCTGTATGACAAACAATACATCCTAATTAGCTCTTCAGTACTCACCAACATATTTTAGAACTACTCTTAATCTCATAAAAGTCTGATAGATATGTACATGCTGACAGAAGAGCATGTGCTACATTGGGATGATGGCCACTTATCTCTGACCAGCAACTGGCATTTTGATATGATTTCTGTTCCCTTTTGCGTTGTTCGCCGCAGTGCGTTATTTTACCCCTATCCCTTAGTGTTGTGTTTCTGTTTTCTCCCTACGTCCCTAATGACGTTTGTTTTTGGTTCTCCGCGGCGATCAATTATTTTGTTTCTTTATTTTACACACCTGTTCTTTATTTAAGTGAATTAATTATGTTATATAAGCCGATCGAACACAGGAGCTGATGGCGCCTGGGACACAAGGCTGGAAGGGGCTGTTCCCTGGACCCGCGGCTAGAATGGCTCGCGTTTGGGTCCGTGGCCGGAGGGGTCGCCTCCGTACCCTTGCAGCTAGAAGCCACTTTAAGGTCACAAACGGCGCCGCAGTATTGGACCCCAGAGGACTCTCAGTGCACAGGCTAATTGCGAACCCCTGGACAGTTGTGGAGTGGGTTCCTCGGCCCCACGACGGGACTCTGGACTCCGGGCTCAAAACCCCTACTGTGTGTGTGTGTGTATTATGTTTGCAACTATCGTTTAAATGTGTGTTTTTGTTTAAATAAATGTTACTTTTTTTGTGTTTTCCCCGTATTCGTGGTCTGTATGTGGATACTACATTATGGACTCCAGTCTTAAGATCCGATAGGGATCCTGGATATTTCGTGGTACCAGGAATGGTCTTGCGAGATCTCTGGGACGCCCTATCGTAACAATTTCAAAGCAACATGATGTTCAAAAAGGTCAAATGCTTAGGTACTTGGGTACAATTGCATTTTAGTGGAAAGTCAAGGCAGCTTGTGTCACATATGACTAATGGTAAATTGTACTTTCTCACAAAAAGAAACTGTACGACAAACCCAGTTAACAGTTTAGGTTTAAACAGTTTAACAGTACAGGTTAATCACCATGGACAGACCTCACCATGGTCGACCAAAAACAATGATGCACAAGAAAGCCTGAAAACAGTTTACTAAAGATGAGTAGACAAAGGAAATTACACATGACATTACTGGAACCATATCCTGTGGTCTGATAAGATAAGAATAAACTTATTTGGTTTAGATGTTGCCAATTTCTGTGTGGTGACAACCAGGTGAGGAGTACAAAGACAAGTGTGTCTTGCCAACATTCAAGCATGATGCTGGGAATGTCATGGTTTGAGGCTGCATGAGTGCTGTTGGCTGTGGGGAGCTACAGTTCATTGAAAGCCAGCATGTGCTGTGACATACTGAAACAGAACATGACAAAACTGGACTGCCGGGCAGAAACTGGACTGCTTGGCAGCATTCCAACATAAAAAATGATCCCAAACAAGGTGACCACTGCCTTGCTAAAGAAACTGAGGGTAAAGTTCAAGCATGTCTCCAGACCTAAACCCTATTGAACATCTATAGGGCATTCTCAATTGGAAGGTGGAGGAGTACAATGTCTCTAACATCCATCAGCTCCATGATCTCATCATGGAGGAGTGGTGGAGGATTTCAGTAGCAACATGTGGCCACACAAAATATTGACATTTTGGGCACAGTTTGGCCATTTTCACTTAGGGCTGTATTCACTTTTTTTCCAACGGTTTTGACATTAAAGTCAATGCCCTGTAGTGTATAAATACAAAACTGTTGAACACTTATCTTTAAGAGTGAAAAAGTAAAATATTTTCAGTGTCCAAATTTACTTCTGGAATACTATCTCAGTTACTCTCTCAGTTACTTACTTATGGAATTTACTGTGTGCAGCCTCTAAACCAAATGAAAGTCAAAGTTGTGCTCATTTAGAAAGAGCACCTTGCACCAGGTGTGAGGAACAAAGCAATTGCAGCTCTCATACATTACTTGTCACATTCTTCCCATAATTAACATTTTCTTCATTTATAAAAATGGATTTTTGACATTTCATGCAAAAAAGGTTTTTTTTCCTCAGCTAGACATAAGCATGTCATTTAAAATAATAATTAAATAATTAATAAATAATTGGCCAAGTATAATCTTTTTGTCTCTTTTAACTGGGTTCTCTTTTATCTACTTTTAGGATTTGTGTGAAAATCTCTTTTAATGTTTTAAGATTTAAAGTTTTAATATTTATGCAGAAATATAGAAAATTCTAAGCGGTTCAAAAACTTTCGAGGACCACTCTATATTTACTCTATATGTTTTACACAACGTCCCAACTTTACTGGAATTGGGGTTGTGTAAATACTGTTATACTGTATATGCATATTATATATATATATATATATATATATATAT
>JAUZST010086176.1:0-20005 GCA_034779995.1 Parotocinclus haroldoi
AACAGCTCCTCTGTCGGTGAACTAACCCTTTTTCTAGCTGCCCATACTAACTCTCTCTCTATCTCCCTCCATCTCTCCCGTTCCTCCCTTGGCTCGTTCCGTTGGCAGCCCCATACAGCTCACCGACTATCCCTGCGCCCGTTTCTCCTTTTTTCCCGTCTCCTTTCCCTGGCTATTCCCGCTCCAGTTTTCCCTTCCTGCCTCCTTAGGATTTTGGTTTTGGTTATTGGTTTGCTCAGGTTGTGCTCTGTTTCTCTGTTCATCCAGGTCCCAGTCTCCATCCTGGTCCCAGTTTCCATTCGTTCCCGACAGAGCCTCAACTCCATCCTCCTGCTCACACACACGCCCTGCCACCTCACTGGTTCTGCATCCTCGTCTCCAGTACGCTCATTCAACCGTTCGTGACAAGTACTGTGGAAGTTTTTCCTTTGAAACCCAGCATTGGCACGCGTAAAGCGGTTGCTCTACTACGTACGGAGCAGCTGTTATACCCCACATCATTATTAAAACAGAGAGCAATTGTTAATTGTTAGTAAATTCCAAACTAGTTTGTTCTCTGACAGATACTTGTACCTGTTTTAGTGAGTAATGATAGCATATTTGCATGTATATAAAAATGTGCGTACATACTCTGGTATCTCCCTCTGGAGCCAATGGGTCAGTCATCCAGGATCCGAAGCGAGATCCAGATATTTTAATAGTGACAGGATCGCTTATGCTCGCCAGTTTACCACATGCTGCAAACATAAACATAGACACCTTTACATCAGCAGCTGATACCCATCATGCTATAACACATGCTATAACTATTTGCTAGTTAGCCAATAAACTTATCATAATGCATAATATAAAACATGGTCATTTATGTATTGAGAAAGAAATTTCCAATATTACATATCTGTTATTGTCAAAATAATGTGAAACTCTTGGCTTAACAGCTAAATAGAAAGTGCAATGAGACAATCAATAAGATGATAATCAGGTAGGTGTGGACACTCTCTTGTATGTAAAGAGCAGGGTTCTATCAAGGCCTGATGTTCACAACACATCTGTGGAAACAAATCTTAGCACAAACAAAGGAGACTTGTATAGACCTCATACTTCAAAACAATCTCTAAAAGATTTGAACACCAATCCACAGACAGACTGTATACAAATTTGAAAGAAATCAAGACAATTGTTACCATCACCATTATCCAACAATATTCACCTCAAGACCAAGAAATGTAATAGTCTGCAAGGTGAACCATAGGTGACTTCAAAGCAACTAAAGGCCTCTCTCACTTTGGCTAATGTTAATGTTCCTGAGTTCACCATCATATAAAACACTGAACAGCAATGTAGTGTGAGACAGAGTTGCACTGCTCATAGAGCACTGCTGCACTTCTGCAGTTGCTAAAGATTGCATAGACAAGTCATAAGGCTACTGAAAAACTGTTTTACAGACAGATGGAACCAAAATAGAACTTTTGGTTTGAAGGGTTAGAAACGTAATGTATGGAAAAAAAATATACTTCATTTCCGCAAAAATTTTTTATGGAGAATGAGTTTATAATAATTAATAATTAGTTTTATAAATATTAATAATGGGGATTTGCTTCATTCAAAAAAGCGCAATTTTTTTCTCATTAATGTGCACTCAGCTTCCCATCTTGACAGAAAAAAACAGACATATAGAATTTTTTTTGCAAATCATAAGTATTCAGATCCTTTGCTCAGTATTTAGTATAAGCTCCTTTTGAGCTAAAACAGCCATGAGTCTTCTTGGGAATGATGCAACAAGTTTTTACCACCTTGATTTGGGGATTCTCTGCCTTTCAGATCCTCTCCAGTTCCATCAGGTTGGATGGTGAATGTTGGTAGGCGGCCATTTTCAGGTCTCTTCAGTGATGATCAAGTGGGTTTAGGCCAGGGCTCTGGCTGGGCCAGTCAAGAATGGTCACAAAATTGTTCTGAAGCAACTCCTTTGTTATTTTAGCTGTGTGCTTCGGGTCATTGTCTTGTTAGAAGGTGAACCGTCTGAGGTCCTAAGCAGTCTGGAAGAGGTTTTCATCCAGGTTATGTCTGTACTTGGCCGCATTCATCTTTCCTTTGATTGCAACCAGTCGTCCTGTCCCTGCAGCTGAAAAATCACCCCCATAGAATGATGCTGCCCCCACCATGTTTCACTGTTGAGATTGTATAGGGCAGGTGATGAGCAGTGCCTGGTTTTCTCCACACACACCTCTTAGAATTAACGCCAGAAAGTTTAATCTTCGTCTCATCAGACCAGAGAATCTTATTTCTCATAGTCTGAAAGTCGTTCATGTGTTTTTGGCAAACTATGCAGGCTTTCATATGTCTTGCACTGAGGAGAGGATGGAGGGCTGCAGTGATAGTTGACTTTGTGGAACTTTCTCCCATCTCCCTACTGCATCTCAGGAGCTCAATCACAGTGATCTTTGGGTTCTTCTTTACCTCTCTAACCAAGGCTCTTCTCCTACGATTTCTCAATTTGGCTGGATGGCACAGTTGGGTCCCTGAGCAAGGCCCTTAACCAACAATTGCTTGGATTGTAAGTATTCATTGTAAGTCACTCTGGATATGTAAATGTAAGTCCAAATCAGTTCAATTAAACACAGTTGGACTCCAATGAAAGAGTAGATCCAATACAAGAAGGTTAAGCAGAAATGGACAACTTGTGAGTTTATATGAGTGTCACAGCAAAGGGTCTGAATACTTATGACCATGTGATATTTCAGTTTTTCTTTTTTAATACATTGACAAAACCATCTCCATGCCTGTTTTTTTCTGTCAAGATGGGATGCTGAGTGTACATTAATGAGAAATAAAAGGATTTTTTTATTTTAGCAAATGGCTGCAATGAAACAAAGAGTGAAAGATTTAAAGGGGTATGAATACTTCCCGTACCCACTGTATCTGAAGGAGAGAGCTCTATGGATAAAAGGGCTAAATTCCTAAAAACACAATTGAAAAAAACTGATCAATAGTTACTGGAAATCTTCATTTGCAATTACTGCTGCACAATGGGCTAACCAGATACTGAAAGCAAGATTCAAAAACTTTTACCACTCACCGATATGTAACATTGGCTTATTTTCCCTTTCCAAATAATTTACAAATTAATTAATATTTTGTTCTTAGGACTTGTATGAAAGTCTTATGATGTCTTTGTCATATTTATGCAGAAATATAAAACATTCTAAAGTTCATAAATTGCCCTGCACCACTGTAATGGTATTTCCTTATATAGCACCTTTAGAGAACCTTGTATAAACATCATAATTATTACAATTTAATAACACAGGCTAGTGCCTTGATTTTTTAATCATCTATCCAATAATAATGTAATGTGTCATATTATATGTTTCTAAACACTGAAGACTGATTTATTTTTAATGGAAAATAGTGCTGAATGTGGTCTTTCGACACCTTTCAGAACATGTCCACCCAATATTTAGCCCAAAATGTAGTTTCCATGTGACAGCATGCTATTGTCAGAGAGTACACTTCTGTGCTGTAATAAGAAAAAGCTTGTACCGAGTTTGTGCATGCAGGCGTGAAGCCTCTCCTCTAGGCTGGTGACCTGCAACTGTAACTCATCATAGTCGTAGGTGCCCATCTCATGCTGCAGCGATACCAGACTGGACGTCACATTCTGCACCTCCTGCTTGAACTGTAACACAAGCTTTGCGTCTGCCTTGTACTCCTCCAGTACAGGAATCATCGGTCTTAGCTCAGCCATTTTCTCCTTTATGGCCTGTAAAGACCACACAGAGGGCATTCAGACATACTGTATGACTTAACAGTGCACACACTGTAGGCCAAAAAGTTTTAATCTTAATATGAATTTACTTTTACCATTCCTTTCTTTGGAATTTGTTATGGCAAATTTATTCTGCCTCACCTTTCACACACTGTTAATTTCCTGAGAATTTCACAACTACATTCAGTCACTCACATACAGTATCTCACAGAAGTATGTACAACCCTCGTATTTTTGTATTTTATTATATCTTTTCATGGGACAACACTGAACATACGACACTTTGGTACAATGTAAAGTCGTCAGTCTACAGCTTGTATAACAGTGCCTTCAACACACAGCTATTAATATCTAAACTGCTGGCAACAAAAGTGAGTACACCCCTAAGTGAAAATGACCAAACTGTGCCTAGGTAGCCATTTTCCCTCCCTGATATCATGTGACTCGTTAGTGTTACAAGGTCTCAGGTGTGAATGGGGAGCAAGTGTGTTAAATTTGGTGTTATCAATCTCACACTCTCTCACACTGGTCACTGGAAATTCAACATGGCACCTCGGGTTCTGAGGATGTGAAAAAAGGGATTGTTACTCTACATAAAGATGGTCCATGCTACAAGAAGACTGTTAACACCCCGAAAGTGAGCTGTTGCACAGTGGCCAAGACCATACAGCGGTTTAACAGAACACTCCTCACCATGGTCAAACAAAGAAGTTGAGTGAACATGCTCAGTATCATATCCAGAGTTTGGCTTTTAAAACTAGACAAAACAGTGCTGCTAGCATTGCACTGCCTGTCAGTGCTCAGACCATATGCTGCACACTGTATCAAACTGTTCTGCATGGCTGTTGTCCCAGATGGAAGACTCTTATATAGATGATGCACAAGAAATCAAACAGTTTGCTGAAAACAAGCAGACTATGGACATGGATTACTGAAACCTGAATGTCCTGTATTCTGATGATAAGCTTACTGGGTTCAGATGGTGTCAAGCGTGTGTGGTGGCAACCAGGTGAGAAGCACAAAGGTGAGTGTGTGTTGCCTACATTCAAGCATGGTAGTGGATATGTCATGGTTTGGGGTTGCATGAGTGCTGCCCGCTGTGGGGAGCTACAGTTGAGGGAATCATGAATACCAACATGTACTGTGACATAGCGAAGCAGAGCATGACCCCCTCCCATAAGAAACTGGGCCACAATGCAGTATTCTAATATGATAACAACCCCAAACACACCTCCAATATGACAACTGTCTTGCTAAAGAAACTGAGGGTAAGGGTCAAGCATGTCTCCAGATCTAATCCCTATTGAGAAGCTGTGGTGCATTCTCAAATTAAAGATGGAGTGCAAGGTTTCTAGCATCCACCACCTCTGTGATGTCGTCATGGAGAAGTGGAAGAGGATTCCAGTGGCAACCTGTAAAGCTCTAATGAGCTTCATGCCCAGGAGAGCTAGGGCAGTGCTGGAAAATAATGGTGGAGACACAAAATATTGACACTTTGGGCACAAGTTTGGCCATTTTCACTTAGGGCTGTAATCACTTTTGTTAGACATGAATGGTTCTTTGTTGAGTTATTGTGAGGGCACAGCAAATTTACACTGTTATACAAGCTGTAGCCTGACTTATTTACATTGTATCAAAGTGTCATATCTTCAGTGTTGTCCCATGAAAATTTACAATAAAACATTTGCAAAAATGTGAAGAGTGAGAGGGGTTACTCCATACTTACCTCATTTCCCTGTTAAAGTCTAAACCAATGTTTTTTTCAGGTTGCTAGCATTAATATGATATAAGACATTAATCAGTATGTGCAAATCCTTTTAATCAGTAGGGTGGGCCAGCTTGTTACTCTTCAAGGACTACTAGAGTAAATGTAAGAGCAAGTGTAAATAGAAACAAAGCAATACAATCTCACAGAACACAGATAATTGCTGAAACACAATTTCACTAGTTTTCCACTAGTCCCACCGGATCCTGATTTAGTAACTTGAACAGGCACTTATATTCTTTCAGTTACTATTCTCTGTTACAGTCCAACTCTAAGAGCTTTTATTAAAATTATTACACAAACCAATTTCTTATATAGAACCGCTGCTTGAAATGACTTTATAATTATGATTAGGGGTATAATGATACACCATGTTCAAGATTGATTTGATTTATGACAGTGAGTTCACAATTACATTTTTATTATGTAAACAGAGCAAAACAATGCTAATATTATTGATTAAGTCTTTAATCAAATAAAACTTTCAAATAAATGACTAGAAGTGGTTTAAACTTGTAAATAACATGTTCCATTGCAGAATCATCATATATTAGTGTACATAACCAGCTGAAAATGTTTCTCTTTTAATTATGAATAATAACAATGATTTTTAATTAAGTTTTATCTTCCTGATATAAAATAAATTACGTTTTAAATACTGCTACAGCAAAGAAATGTGCTATTGTAACAGTTTCACAAAATGTAAATAACTAAGTGCTATCTTAAACTGAATCAAGCCCACTGAGCTTCATCCTCAAACTCAAATTCACATTCACCTTCATGAGTTTCCAATTGCAGTATGGAAAATATGCATATGGGTGCATGGCAAATATTTGCTCCATATATTATTGCATTAGATAGGTTAATTACCATAGTGCATATCCATGATACATTTTTACACTTATGACTGTTTATTAATAGTTATTGTTTTGTCTCAACCAGAGGAGAATGGGTTCCCCAGCTTACCAGTCCTACTTCTGGTTGTCTATTTCGGTTCTAGACTTGAACTTGTCTGGACTTGGTTCTGGTAGCACATATTACCAAAAAGTCCTCTGGAAGTAGTCTCAGTAAAGCTTTATGGATTCTGTTTGCATAGTCAATTCGAGAATAAGGTAACTATTTGAATCTCCAAGGATACAAGATACACCAAATTGATAATTGTTTTTTCTTTATCTAGGATTGTTCTAGACAAGGTCACAGGGGGATGTGAGGTCCAGAGCCTATTCTGCTACTCACTGGGACTAGGTTTTTTCATATTTACAAAGTGAGCAACAGGAATAGAAACTAATTTATTGCCATTATGAATCAATGCACACTTTAGGTTTCTCTATGAACTGTCAATAAAAAGTCTACATTCATTAGCTACATGACTGTCACATCCCATTGATTCAACAAATCCGTTGACGTTGATGCAACATACAAGCTCCTCGTCCATATGGAAATATTTCAGAAGATCGGTCTTTCGGGTTACGAAATATAAATGTAGTACCAGAAGCCAACAGGTTCTCTTCTTTTAGCCTTGAACCCAGTAAGATCAAGACCTTATACCAAGCTATTCAACTCTGGATATGGGTACTGGATGGAAGATTTTGCCTTTGTATTCAATAATAACAGGCAGAAGAAGCAGTCATCAACATGGTTTTGAGGTCGTCACTATTGGACCTCCAAAGCTGAAACTTTTACTCCTTGTCGACTTTAGTCCACTGTCTCAGGTGTGAACACATATTAAACACATATTTTTGAGTATTAATTATTCTTTTGTGTATTCAGCATATATAGCTTATTGCTATAAGTGTTTATGTGTTTTGTCGAAAATCCTGAAGTGACTGGAGGAAACGGAAGTGACTTTTGGATTCAGTACACTAAAATAGATAAAGATCACTTCTTATCTTGTTGTGAGCAAATCTGATGTAGACCTGTGTGATACACATTTTTGGATCAACAAGGGCTGCAGTTTAAAAAGTATTTACACTGTATGCAAGTCATGAAATTGGTAATACAAATTATATCCATGCTAAGCCACCATTCGGATCAGAAAATGGATCTAAATATTAAACTGTCTGAAATATTAAAATATTAAACTCTTCATGCATTCATGAGCATAAGGCTTGCTATATTTTTACTGTATAAATGCATGAAAAGAAGTGTCAGGCATGAAAAACCAAGATAAAAGAGAGAAAAAATAATAAAAACTATGTCTACTTGAAGAGCTTAATCTTCAGAGGGCTATGTTGTTCTACCACAGCAAAACAGGATTTATAGTAATTGAATGTTAGCGTGTGTTTGGCTCATTTTCTTTTGTTTTCTCACTATTTCAATTCAAGTTGCTAGAAATAAGCATGCATCCAAATGTATTTCTTACCACAGACTCAATACTAAAATGGAATATAGCCATCAATGATCAATGGCATAAAGCGTATATTACATATTCTATATATCACTTGCCTGGGAAAATTCAAATTTTAGAGTTTTGTTGAATTTGTATTTATGTTTATTTTCGAATTCCCATAGTAAAGTCAAAATATCATGCATGTGGCCATCGTTAAGTGGACAGTATCTGTACCACAAACACATGTATTGCAATTATATATACAAATAGACAGAAACCAAAGGGCTCTATGTTAGTTAAGTTGGTTAATTATTCTATTCGGTATCCACATGATGAAAATTTGTTTGTTTATACAGGTATGTGCTGCACAAAGTCCATTTGTATATACAAAGAGGAAAATAAGTATTTTCATACGGATATTCTCCAGATCGTTCAGGTTTCAGCTCCCTCGAAAGATTGAAGTTCATACCAAAAAGCTCTATTTTGGTCTCGTTTGAGCACATGGTGTCTGGATCATCCACATGGTCTTTTGTGAACTTGAAATGGGCCTGGACATGCAGAATTCAGGATCCTGCTCTTGAGGCTTCTTGAAGAAAAACTACCAGGTCTGCTGGTTTCTTGCTGGTTAGTAGGTGAACAAATATTTATTTAATGCAAAATGGAATGCTTATTTAAAAATCATACAAGTTTCTGTATTACGCATAGCTTTATTAAAGACATGTTAGCATTGTATATGCAAAGTAATCTTCTTTTTTCTGTTTTACATGTTTATTTATGGATTGTGCAGCACTTTTGGGTCTATTTATGTCACTGTAAGGTGCTATATAAATTAAGCCTGTGGAGACTGAATGCTCAGCAACATTTGGCTGATGCTGTACACAAAATCATAGATTAACAATAGCATTATTAGTAAATAATAAATATACAAAAAGAGCTAAAAATGAAATAAGCAAGCACTGTATCTGTCGTTGGTAAAATCTAAAATTATAGTCTTTCAATACTTTTCATAGTAACATATTGAAGTTGAAATTCTCAGTATTGTGACGACATTACTTTGAACTCTGCATATATTAATGCTCTGGCAACCCTGATTCAAATCCCAGGCTACACTCTGGCTGAGTGGATTTTGCACGTTCTCCCCATGCTTGCGTCGGTTTCCTCCATGTTCCTCCCACATTGCTTAGACATGTTTAGGTAACATCTCTAAAGTTTCCCCGTGTAAATGGGTGTTTTTTGTGTGTCCATGTGCCCAGTCCAAGATTGGTTCCTGTCTTGCACCCTGTGTTAGGTCAAATCAAATCTACATTCTGTTATTCACGTTTGGGTTGCAAATACCTTGTACTGTTTGGCTAGGTTTTGTTGGTGGCTTTCCTCTACTTGTCGAAATTTGATCTCTACAACTCTGAGCTGATCCTCCATTCTGGCCACGTACTGCAGATCCTTCTGTGTCCGCTCGTTCAGGACCTGGATTGACTGTGTCATGTTCTGTACCTACAAAACATAAAAACGCAGGCAGGCACAGACACACACGCACACACAAGCACAAGCACACACGCATACGCATGCATGCACATGCGCAAACTGTATTGTAGAGAATTATTCTTATATTAATTCAACATATCTTCATGCTTTTACAAGAAATAAAGGATTATTACTTTAACATTTTGCCAAAATAGAAAGCTATTTTCCACATTTCTCAGCTGTTTCGCATTGGATTACATTTTGCATTTATAGTAAGAGATGATGTAATCCTTAGGGATCTAATTAGTGCAAGAGTTCACATGCATGTCATGCATTACTGTACTGTCTCTCCAGTGGTTACTAGCAAGTTTTCCATTTGATGTTCAGTACTGTCGTAGGCCACAATTAGATTTGCTGTTTTGCAATGGTATAATGACCTAATTAATCAAATTATTATTCAGTCGCTTTATTAATATACAAACAGAAAGTACAGAAAATATGATCACAAAATAAAAAACACAACCAGAACAAAATGGCTTCAGCAGAAAAAAGCCAATATGATGTGTGATTTCTTGAAAAAGTGGTTTCTTGGCTGCTACTCTTAGAAAAAGACTATTCCAAGCTTCCTTATACTGTAGAAAGGTCAACTTGTCATCCTGATGAAGCTGTAATCTAAAAGAGGGGTCACACTAAATACTTGCCACCGTGCCTCCTATAGAAGATTTTGTTTCCTGAATTTTCATTGTTTTTATGCTGCATACACATTTAATGTATTTTCTGGTTGTAATCTAAAAAAAGACATGGCATGCTGGCTTGAAACTATTGCACAGTACTTTTTAGCGGTAGTCACCGATTTATGATAGGGATACGTTCCGAGAAATCCATCATAAACTGAGTTTATCATAAAAATGGGGGAGTTTAATATATCCTGTATATTACAGCACAGCCTATATTAAGCATATTTAACCAAGACCGTTACTGTCCTCATTACATTTCCCAGCGCTTATCACTCCCTCCAGATGACTTCATCAGAGAGTATTGCATTGTGTAACATACATTAAACATGCTTAAAACACACATTAATTCAAAAGAAATTGAAAGAGTTCATCATTCAGAATGAGAAAGAGTGTCGTACTGCACATCGCTTGTCTGAGAAAATTTTACATTCTAAATTTAGAGTATGGCTTCTACTGAATTTGCACTATTAATCCCTATTATTGGATTCCCATCGTAAAATCGAAATATCATGTCAGGCCTTCAGTACCTGTAGTACTGTACGTTCTAGCACCCGCTGTGGTAGGCTGTCCATAAAAAATGATTTTCTGTGGAATTAATATTATACAGAAAATCCCTATGGAAACTGAGTGAGTTAAGGTTATAGACATTTACATTTACAAAACCTTAACATGTTGCCAGAGATGCACACAATAATGGTGGGCAAATGACTTTTTCTTATGCAAGTGAATAAAAAAGATTCAAACTGCAGTGACCCTGTGACTAATAATGGATTATGTATCCGTTAGCTTCTGTTAATGCCAAAACTTTGTCCAGTTTTTGTACCTTTTGTGTTTTCAATCTGGTTGACTACTTATGTACTGCATATTCTTTTACAAAACTACATGTGATAGTGTAAAGTTGTTACGTACTCAGCTGAGCACAGCAGAGGGCAGATCCATCCTGTGTCTTATCAGATTAGCACTTATAAGGAGAGTTTGCTGACTAGATGGCTGCGGGGTTTTTTTTCTTTACCCATCACTACATTGTTTAATGTTTATTTTTGTACATTGTGTTTATAAAGTAATTGGTCTTTATAAAAAGTGTCCAGCGGCTGTCCATTATGTCTGTAGTAACAACTACAGCTAATGTCTCTGGTAACCTGATATATGGGTATATACTAATTACTTAATTATTTTAATTAAAAGGATAATGACCATATCGCACAAACTTTTGCAAATTGACAATACATGGCATATATCAACTAGGCTAAGGTAGATTTGTAATTAAGATAATGGACTATGGACTAGGTGGTTCCATGGTTCCAGTTCAACCTTTCCCTTACAATCTAATGATTCGTGGGTTATGTCACTAAGTGACTGAGTAAAGGAAAATCCAAATATACCTGTATTTACAATTTTTACAATTTTATAATTAATTAAATAAGCCATAATCTGTAGCTAAGATGTAGGGATATGCAGCATAAGAAAACAGGAAAAAACTGCACTTGTGCCAAGATTATTCAGTTCCTGATTTCCTTTCGATTGGTTGTCATTACTAACTGTTTTATGGCCTGTTGGCACTTACAGTATTTGTATATAATAAGAGTGTTGTACTGTAGATATAAAAAAAAATAAAAAATTAAATATGAATTGTTGAAAGTCTGTTGTTGTAAAGTCTTAAGCATTCTATATTTTTGTTTGTATTCTGGTTATTCTTTATTATGTTTTAGTGGTCACTGTACTTAGTTATTCTACAATTATAGCCTGTAGTTCATTTGTTTCTTTACATCCATGTATATCCCCTTTGTTCAGTAATGGTCAGGACCCCCAAAAGATCATGTACTCTTTGGGTTATGGATCATCCATAGCACTGCAGTGTCACTGATTTGGTGTTTGTGTGTTAGTGTGTGTTGCACTGATGTTAGTGGATCAGAGTGCTGGAAGTGCTGCTGGAGCTGGAGCTGCTGGAGCTTTATCACCGCTAGCAGACATATAATTCACCAGCCAAAAATGTCCAACCATCCAACCACCAGCATCCTGTAAGCAGCACCCTGTGCACCCAACAGATGGGCTGCTCTCTCTGACTTTACTTCTACAAGGTGGAATCAATAAAGTCCATTTCTAATTTCTAATAAAGTTGAGTGTGATTAAAGTGTTTTATAACTCCAGCAGCACTACTGTGACTGATCATACCAGCACAACACACACCTACACAAAACCACCAGATCAGTATCACTAAAGTACTGAGAAGGATCTGCCACCCAAATAGTACCTGATCTGCGGGGGGTCCAGATCTTTAGTAAATAGAGTTAATGGAACTAGCAGAGCGTGTAGAGAAACAGATCTACCACTGCCTGTAATTGTAGAACTACACAGTGTAGTAAGTAAAAATAATAGTTAGCAGAATCTAACTTGAAAATACAGATACTTAAGAATTTTTGCACAGTACTACATCTTTTTATAGGCTTCTGCTAAATGTCATAGTGCACAACCAGAATCAGAATCAGAACCAGTTTTTATTCAATAGGATCTATCCAATGTAAACAATCAGAGGCAACAAAACTGGCCTATGTTTTAGTACTATGAAATGTAGCTCTTTTTTTTTCTCCAAGCAGTTTCTGAACATGCTGAACAGGAATGCAATTCGAAACGAAATGAGGTCATTTGCTAGAAAATGATCACGTCGTAAGCAATAGTCACAGTTACCTTTTCCAGGAGATTCCGTAGTTGCTTATTGCGAGTGTCTCTGGGGCACCCGGTCTGCTGGGGAGCAACAATCATGCATAAACACCTTCCTTCAGTGTCCTGAGCAGAGCTATATACCTGCCACGACTCCCCTGGGTTAGCAGGAAACACCTGGCAGAGAAAGTGTGTGAGAGAGAACTGGTGATAGTGAATCCATTAATCATTGTTTTTCCATTTTTCCAAATATGGAAAAGAAAACGCTAAAGAGCCCAGTAATTACCAGAGAAACTACTTATTTTCATACTCCAACTTAAATTCTCAGCCAAGTATACAATATTTATGACTTTTTTATTTACCTTTCTGGCTACCCAGAGTTCATCATTCAGAGTGAGAAAGAGTGTCGTACTGTATATCGCTTGTCTGAGAAAATTTTATATTCTAAATTTAGAGTATGGCTTCCACTGAATTTGCACTATTAATGCTTATTACAGAAAATCCCTATGGAAACTGAGTGAGTTAAGGTTATAGACATTTACATTTACAAAACCTTAACATTCAGTTCAATTCAATTTTATTTATATAGCGCTTTTTACAATGTAACATTGTCTCAAAACAGCTTTACAGTAATACAATTATCTAAAAGGCCAATCCCAAGTTGAGCAAGCCCAAATGCCAAAAATTTGTCCAGTTTTTGTACCTTTTGTGTTTTCAGTCTGGTTGACTAATTATGTACTGCATATTCTTTTACAAAACGACATGTGATAGTGTAAAGTTGTTATGTTGCACAACCCTCAACTTAAATTCTCAGCCAAGTATACACTATTTATGATTTCTTTATTTACCTTTCTGTCTACTCAGGAGAGAATAAGAATAATCTATGAATACCGCTTTGCATGCCACTCAGTATAGTAAACTGTGGTATACTTAAGATAGTATTATGTGGCACCACACTTCTTTGCCCCCTGCTCGTGTAGCTGGGCCTGTAAATACTGCATACTCTTATTTTTACCAAAACTAGTGACTCAGCTGGTCCCATAAATATGGTGATATAACAGGCCATGGAAATGTTATAAGCTGGTGACACATTCCTAGCAATCCTTGCTGTGCTTGGGTGAGCATTATCCTGCTAAAAATGCCAGTTGTAAGTCCTGTCATGAGAGGCAACACAGGATGTCCTGTGAATACTGCTGAGTGACTCATATCACACCAGCAGTTAGGGTAGTGTGTGGCTTCACAGCAAGATTGTAGTGCACAACCTGATGCCTCCATACTCAAACCCAACTGTTTTTGAATCCCAAACAAAACTTGGATTCATCAGTTACAACCATACGTTTCCAGTTTATAGCAGTTCAGGTTCAGTTTTATTATTAATACAGCTCAGTATTATTATAACTGTAGAGCTTCAACAACATGTAAAGCTACATTTTTATTATATTATTATTGCCATGTATTATTTGTGTTTAAAGACAGTGGCTGTTTAAAAACAGTTTCGGTGTATTCTGTATCTTTAACATGCCCCTTTACTGGCAGTAAGAGGACCAAGTCCAAACCATAATTCAAACTAAATTCTTCCAAGCTTCCAAACCCAGATCTGTAAATTAGAGTGCCAGATGGTAGTGTATGCCTCAGGACTACAGATTTTCACTGCCTCGTAGTACAGTGATGCTTTGCTTTACACAACTCCAGCCAACACACAACAGTTATTATTTTGCTTCTAATGGCTGTTTGGACCATTCCTACAAGAGCTGCAACAGGTGTTTTTCACTTTCAACTTTCATTCTTTCACAATTGAAGGTCCCATTCTGTGAAGACTACAGCTTGTAACTAAGCTGTTTCAAATTCACAATTACAGCATTTAACAGTTGACTGGAACAGCTCCAGCAGCACAGAAACTCAAAGTCACTGACTGCAATACCTTGTATAACATATTCTGTCAGTTTTATTTCTCAGTGAGCATTACATATACATTCTTGATTTAACTGCTCGGTGGCATTGGGAAATACAAGACTTCTATTTAATACATAGTTCTCCTATTTACAATAAAAAAATAGATGTTAGTTATATATATATATATGTGTGTGTGTGTGTGTGTGTGTGTGTGTGTGTTTTTCTCTAAGGAATATAATTTTTACAGATAAGTGTCAGCATACATTCTATGCTGAAAGACTTTTATTTCTGGTGATTAAGCTTGATAGGAGCTGAAATGTTTGTGCCTCTGTAAAACTTTAATCAGGTATACTTTGGCTGCTGATTTGGCTAAACTACAGGCCAAAAAGCCTATAGGCGTATAACGCTGAGTGTAAAACAGTGTTTAATTAGACAAGCAAATTATCTTCACTGCACCTGTATCACACGATATTACCCAAACATAATGCATGAAAATTATGCATTGGCTTTGTTTGTTTATGACAGTAGTTCTCAATGTGAGGGGCACACCTCCTAGGGGTGTTGTGGAGTTATTATGGGGGATTTGGGAGTGCAGCAAGGCAAATGAATGAGGCAAGTTTGAGATAATGCATGTCACTGGTAATAATTCCATTGTAAAGGTGATTTGTTATTTTTTTATTATTTTGTTCAATAAGAAGTTGCAGTTCTATGAATTGTAATATTTAAATTCCAGTGGTGTTGGATGCAAACAATGTGTACCATTTTCTCATCTACAAACTGGAGAAGTCGGAGAATCACTTTTTCATGACAACATGCATAATACATTCTTTGTTACATACATACATAACATATTATTAAAACATTATTTCATGCTTTCATGCAGACACAGTGCCTCTAAAGCTCACCAGTGTTTCCTATCACAACTGCTCTTGTGGTGGTTTACGATTATAATTTTTTCTTTATTTTAGAAAATTGCTATGTGCATATTTTTGTTTTCAACATTGGAACTAAATTAATAGGAAGACTTTTTACTGTGCCATCTGTTTCATGTACCGAGAAAACCGAGCTTGGTGTGCCAGTAAAAATACACTTGTTCAGTTATCACATTTATATAGTGTGTTCATTCTATATATCATTTTATTAATTGGCACAGCTGCTCCAAAGTAATGCTTAATTGGTCCCTAATTAGTATCTGATAAATCCCCAATTTCCATTTCCTTTAAATCTCCCTTTAATGTTTGTTTGCATATAGTAGTCATGGTCACATTTATTAAGCAAAACATAAAAACATTCAGCATGGTGGCTCGGTGGGTGGCACCGCTGCCTCACAGCAAGAAGGTCCCTGGTTCAACCCCAGGGTGGAGCGGCCTGGGTCCTTTCTGTGTCTGCATGTCCTCTCGGTGTCTGTGTGGGTTCACTCAAGGTAATCTGGTTTCCTCCCACAATCCAAAGACATGCAGGTTAGATTAGTTGGTGTCTCTAAAGTGGCTCTTACGATGGATTGGTGCCCCAATTAGGGTTGTCCCTGCCCTTGCGCCCTGAGCTGCCACGTGGGCACTGGCTGGCCTGCAGTCCCTTGTGGGACAACATGGTAAATACTCAAGCTGTGATCATTGCACAGTAAAGACATGAAGATTGTGAGAGGAAACGTGTACAATGCAAGTTGAATATGAATCAAAAGACAAGCTGCAAAAACACATATGTCAAGAAGTAAGAAAATATGTGAGAAGAGAATTTATAAAAAAAAAGTTTCAAATAGTATCGCAAAAGCGTCCAAGATGAAAACAAAACAAATAGCAAAAAACATGAGGATATAATGGGATAAAAAAAACATCTTGAAGGTAATATTTACTGACGTGCAACAACATTATATGGACGAAACTGGTGGGCTCGTGGAAACAAGATGGGAATGGTTTAATTCCTTTTCATGTGCAAGATGGAGTGAAATTGAACACAGCAAAGTATTGCACTTTCTTGAAGCAACAGTTCTTCATATATGTCATATTGGAAGGATTGTGGTGCAGGAGTGAGGAAAAAAATCAGGTCCATGTGAGACAAAGCCTCGTCTCATGCTTCCCACTATGGTTCAAGAAAAACCTGGTTTACTGATAACCAGATTATGGAGTGGAATGCTTCCTCACCCGACTTAAACCCTGTTGAATATTTATAGGCAATTTTGAAGCAGCAGGTTTATTCATTTGCCATCAATACCAGTCCAAAAGTGCTCTCTGGATGGCAGTCAGTGAAGCTGCAAACATTATCAGCAAAGACACAATAAAAAACTCATTATGTCTGTGAATGAGACACTTGACTGTTATTGAAATGAAAGGACCCTACATTGGAAAAGAGGCTGATATATTCAAACATTATACTTTGGATTGAAATCACATTCACATCTTGTTTGAAAAATCTTATTTTAAAGAACTAAATGCTAATCTTATTGAAATTTCACATTGGTGACATTGATTTTGTTCTGTTGTTCAGCATAATAATTGTGTACAGTGACTTTGTTAAGTTGACCTCAAGTTTTGTAAACACAAATAAGAGAATGCACTAAATGGTGACTGAGCTCGGACAATAATATCAAAAGAACACAAAGGGTTTACTTCTACTGACAATTCTTTCCCGTTATTACATAGAATTTATTTTTTAATATTACGATTTCACATATGGGAGGGGCAAAATGTTACAAGCTTGTTAATTCAGTAGCACTGTGCGCTTGAACCCTGCACTTGGATAACTCGGCCAATAACACCGACAACAGTGTGATTTATTTTATTTTATTCTTTTTATTCTATTTTTTCAGAAGTATTCTACATGTATTGAACATGAAACTCATCTTTCAACAAACCATCAGTAACACTTTACTATAAGTCTAAATGAAATAGCATTCATTCATGCAGTAATTACAGTAATCATTCATTCATACACATAATACATCATGAGACATCATGAATATAAAGTGTACACAAAGTGAGCATGTCTCATGCATGCATTAATGCAAGAGCAATATATTAAATCATATAGTAATAAAGGTAGAACGTGAGGGATTTGGTCAGGACATTGTAACTTTCAAACAGGCACAAGTAAGAGTGCAATTAAAAACATTTAAAAAAGAAAATGAATGATATCAAATAAATTCATTTAAATTTCAGATGATCCCGTGTTATAACCCCATAACCCAAAACATGGCATAACCCACAATCATACACAAAAATAAATAAATTATAAAATAAAATAATCACAAATAAAAACAATAATAAATAAATAAAAATAATAAAAATATAATAAAATAAAAAGAGGAAGGCACAGTGGGTAGCACTGTCACCTCACAGCGAGAGTCTTGAGTTTAATCCCCAGGTGTGGTTTGACTCGTTTGTGGTTTGAGTTTATATAGGTCTGCATTGGTTTACTTTAGGTACTCAGGTTTCCCCTGACAATCCAAAGTGTTGGTTTACTTGGTGTGCCCCCAGTATGTGAGTGTGTGTACCCTATGATGAGTGTGTGTACTCTATGATGGATTGGCACCCTGTTTAGGGTTACTCTTCCCTTTGCCCTAGGCTCTCCCGCCACCCTGACCAGGATCAGGAAAGAACTCAATGAATACAAAAGGAAATACAGTCGATTCCGGTTCATGGGACCACATCGGGACTTGACCGTTTTGGTCCTAATAACTGGCTGGTCCGATTAAACGAACATGCCCTAAGTAATAAGACGGGACGTGCTATAATTTATGTAACATATTAAATGTTTATCAAACCTTTATTGTGTTATTTACACGTATAGCAAATGTACAAACAAGAACTACTGTTGCTTATGAACTTTATTACAGTTTTTTTCAGTCGCTAACAAGCGTTTGTCCAACCAGTTGTCACATTTTCAAAACTCTAAACACAATTAGCACAGCATCGGTATTTTGTGGCCATACCATTCATACATTTCATGTCGTTTCCACACAATATGCAGTCAAACACATTTCCTTAACAGACAAGCCATACCTGCCAACCAAATCATGGATTGTTTTGGTATAATTTACGAATGTTAACACACAACATCCCACAATAGCAAAAACAATATTCCAAACCTTAGATACAGTATAAAAACCTCTGCTTCTGCAATTATATCAGTTCAAAAGCCATATATCTCAGCTGATAATAAACAAACACTTGAATAATTGACACACAGCTGATAAATTAAATTGGGCCAATCACAGCTGATTCCAGTGTGGCTTAGACTCAGTGGCAGGGGTAAAAAGGAGGACTTTGAGGAGTGATTTTTTTTGGAAACAGAAACAGAAAAAGACAAACATTGTAATGTCTGGACGAAGAGGAGGAAGAGCAAGGGGCGCAGGGAGAAGAGCAGGCCCAGTGAGAGAAGCAGGAGCAGTGAGAGGTGCAGTAAGAGGAGCAGGCCCAAGGAGAGGGCAAGGTGGAGGTGTAAGAATGCGCAGTGGTGGCATATCAAGGGCTACAAGAACAGTGATGTCAGTGATGAAATTCGTGCCACTATCATTGACCATGCAATCATGTGGTAGCCTAGCGGTTAAGGTACTTGGCTCTGGACCAGAAGGTCCAGGGCTCAAATCCCATCTCTGCCAAGCTGCCACAGTTGGATCCTTGAGCAAGACCCTTAACCCACCATTGCTCTGATTGTAAGACTGTATTAATTGTAAGTCGCTCTGTATAAGGGCGTCTGCTAAATGCTGGAAATGGAAATGTAATCAACCACGGCCTTTCACTAAGAGAGGCTGGTGAAAGAGTGCGGCCCAATTTGAAGCGGTCAACGGTTGCCTCCATTATACGCCATTATCCATATCCATTATCTTTCAACAAACCAACAGGTAAGCATTGCATTTTCCATGGATTGTTTCTATTCTCACTTGACATGTCAATAAGGCCATACAGTGATGCATATGTTGATTTTTTTTGTCCCTCTAAAGAACGAAACGTCTTCCTCCCTCTGGGGGAAGGGGAAAGCTCCTCGATGATGATCAAGAGCTTGCCATTGTAGAAATGGTTGTTGCAAATAACGCAATAAAAACTGCATGGAATCCAAACTAGAATTGTGGATGACCATGAGATATTTGACAATAGCAATAGCTTCAGCCTCACAACCATGACGCGGACATTTGTCCAAGCACAGAGTGCGGATGAAGCAGCTCTACACTGTTCCCTTTGAGAGGGTCAGGGAGCGACAGACAGGGGCAAGCATTACCATGTGTGCAGCAATAGCAAATGCAGGATTACTTCTTCATAGATCTCAGGTTGGACCCTATAATACCGAGCGCCTCCTCGCCTTTCTCAATGATCTCCATCAGGGGCCTGGTTCCAGAGCAGGAGGGTGAAAACATGAGGACCTTTGTAATCATCTGGGACAATGTGGCTTTCCATCATTCA